>JASAOO010003549.1:0-124211 GCA_030849075.1 Zelonia costaricensis
CTCACCGATGCCGATCTGGAGCAGATCTTCGTCGAGTACCACCCCACTAGCGCCAAGGTCATGCTCGACGCGACCACCGGCAAGAGCAAGGGCTTCGGCTTTGTGCTCTTCGAGTCGGAGGATGCCGGACGCAAGGCGTACGAGAAACTCAACAAGACCCACGTCACGCTACACGGCCATAACTTTAATCTCTGCATCTTTCCGTCCAAGCATGACGGCAAGGTGGCCACGGAGGAGAGCAACGCGCTCTACGTGCGCAACATCCCCTTGAAACTGTCGCAGCTCGAGGTGGAGCAGTTCCTGCGCGGCTTCGGCCCCCTGACGTACTGCGCCATGCGCGAGGACAACTTCGGCGGCAGCGTCTGGGTCGTCTACGCCGAATTCGACACGGTGGAGTCGGCCAAGAGCGCCCTCATGAGCCTGCACGGCAACCGCACGTACTTCAACACGTCCGTCGCGATCCTCGCCAAGTACGCCGACTCCGACGAGGCGAAGCGGGAGCGGCGGCGCCGGCGCGAGCAGCAGCAGACGGAGCACCAGCAGTTCGAGACAGGCCACAGCGCCGAGCCGCCGGCGAACAGCGGCGGCCGTGGCGGGTTTGCCGGGCACGGCAGCAACGGCCACCATGGCGGCCATCACAACACCACACACAACCAGAACGGCACCCCAGCGCCGCCACCGCCGCCGCCCATGGGGCCCGGTAGTCCCAGCAACAGTCGCACTGGCAGCACGATGCCGCACTCCTACTCCACACCGGAGATGCACATGGAGGGACCGGGGGCGGGTCTGCACCCACCGTCGTTCGCCAGCATCTCCCACCACTTCGCGCCGGGCCGCCCAGGCGGTGTGCCACCGCCGCCGGCGATGCAGCAGGCCGCCGCTCCCCCGATGCCGCAGCAGGTCGCGCCATCTGGGCCGCTGCCGCAGCAGGGGGTGCCGATGTCTGGGCAGATGCAGCAGCCACCGACGCCGAACTCGGTCGGGTCGTTCCTCAACGTCACCTTCAACCCAAACAGCGCCAACAATGTCAACACCAACTTTACGCATTTCGGCGGGCTCGACCAGACGCCGAGTCGCGGCTCGCCTGGCACGCCGCTCAACTTTAGCTTCGGGCCCGACATGGAGGGCTCGGGGGCCCTGCCCAACGGTCTGCTCGCGGCGGGCGGCAGCGGCACGTTGCTGGACGCGGGCGGGCACGCCCCGATGACGCCGGTGCGTCGCAGTAGCAACCTCAGCACGACCAGCAGCTACCGGCACAACCCCTACGCCCCTGTCACGCCGGTGTCGTCTGGGCGGAACTCCTCCGGGCCCAGCACGCCGGTGGTCTCGTCCATCGCGTACCCGACGGCGCCGCACGTCAACATGCACTTTGGCGCCTCGCACCACCTCCACGGCTCGCCGGTGGCGCCGTACCCGCCGCCGCAGGGCGTCAACACCGCAAACGGCCATTTCGCTAGCCGCGGCAACAACGCCTTCCTCGCCGCGCCGTCTGGCCTGAACGAGACGAACTAGGCCCGCGGTGAGGACGCGTGCGTGTTTGTTTTTGTTTGTTTGTTGACAGAGCTTCGGCATCAGCAGAGTCCGGAGAGGCGAGCGGTCCGCATCTTCCCTGACCCCTTTCCGTCTCTTTCGCGCCGATCGGCGTCGACCTTTGTACACAGCCTTCGATGTCGTGCGAAACTCATTGTTTTGCTTCCTTGTTTGTTTGCCAGACGCGTGCGGAGCGGTGCAATCGCGGAATGCCGCCTCGTCCCCCCCCCCTCCCCCCCAGCGCGCTGCTCCCACGTCTTCTTTTTCTTTTTCGCACTGCGTGTATGTGTTACTGTTTGTGTTCGTGTGTGTGATTGTGTTTCTCCTGTACTCTTTCTTCTCCTTCTTCTTTGTCTCTCTCTCACTCTCTGAGTTTTGAAGTGCCCCATGTGTTACGCTGTTGCGGTGGTGGGCGTGTAAGTATGTGTGTGTGTGTGTGTGTGATTGCTTGAGTGTGCGTGCCCACACCGCTTAGGTTTGCTGACGTGTGTCTTGTTTTTCTTTTCACCTTACCTCTTTTTAGCCGCGAGTTGCCTGTGGCCTCGTTTTTCCTTGTTAGTGATCAACCGCGTCTTAGCGTGAGATAGTAGTCTAGTAAACAAGGCACCATTTGGGCGAAGCGTTTGGAGATCATCTTCCCTCTTTCACCTCCCTCCCTCTGAACCCCCCACCCTCTTCCACACCTCTCGCCTCCGCGCACTCAGTTCTGCTTCTGCACGCTCCGCCGCTTCTTTTGTGTTGGTTTGGTTCTTATGGCTACTCCGTGAGCAGATGCGCAGCAGTCTCGAGACGTGGGTATTTGACCTGCTGGCCGCACACTGAGGCTGTTCGATTACCTGCGTGTGTATGTGTTTGTGTGTGTGTGAGTGTGTGTGTCCCTTTGTTTTTGTCGTCTGTTGCTTTGCGCTTTCGCCAGCTCAGCTCTCTTTTTTCTTTGACTGTGTTCTCCTTTTGATTTATAGATTTGGTTGTTGCTCAGTTGTTCACTGAAAACGTGACGTCAACGCAGACGCCATCGGCTGGGTTTCCTGTTTTTCTCCCCCCTCCACCCGTCGCTCACTCGTTGAACACAAACACGACAGCGCCATGCACTTTGCCGCCTCGCTCCTTGCAGCACATGGAGAGCCCCGTCCAACCGCCACTCACTCACGAGCAGAAAGAAAGAGCGACCCACGAGTGGAGGATGGTTTCGCGAATGGAAAAGCGGCGAAGAGGGAGACCGCAGACTGAAGCCGCCCCGCAGAGCCACCTACGTGTTCTTTTCTTTTTCTCTTGCTTGACTTCATGGACGACGCTCAGCAGCGAGGACCATGTGCGCCGCATTGCTCTGCTCCTCGTTTGCGATTTGTCGTTCTTGTCCCTTTCGTCTTTGTGTCCGCACGTGTGGGTGTGCTTTGTTTTGTGGCTGCAGCGCGTTTGCATCGTGACACGCATCGCACCGTAACGAGCACCGGGCGGTACCGGCGCTGGTGCTGCCCCGAGTCCCGGTGCGCGTCACGGCACGATTGAGTCGGTGCCTTCGCGAACGTGGTCTTATCTTCGTTCAAGCACACAGCACCGTGAAGATGGCGTTGTACCGCGCGAGTCAGACGAGAAGACAGAAGAACGAGACGCCAGACTTTCAAAGGCTGCAGACGAGGAAAACTCGACCGGCAATGTGAAAGGAGCTGAAGCACAGCGCTGAGCGTGTTGCGCACTCCTAGTCAACTCTTGCGTGCCGCAGAACGACACTTGAACAGACTTTCCCCTTGTATATCTACCTAGTAGTTCAGCGTCGCGAGCATCGCGGGGCGGCAGCAACCGGAATCGTGCTTCTGGTTTTTGTCGCTTTTTGCTTTCTTCTGTTGACTGTCCGACACCAACTCCCTTTCCCTCCCCTTCCCTCCTTCAGCATTGTTCACGGGGGTTTCTCGGAGGCACACGTGAAAGTGCCTGGACTGGCGGCGTGGGACGGGGCAGGCGAAGCGCTCGATGGCGTGAGGCGACTCGTACAAGTGTCGGCCCCTCGAACAACGGCCTTTCCGCTGCACATGTCAGCTGCTTCGCCTCCGCCTCTGCCTCCCTCTCCTCCTCTACAAGGGACGTCTACTTGGATTATTGCTTTGTTGCTCCCTCACCCCCTGCTTGTGCGTGTGCTGATGTGTGCGTGTGTGTTTTACTGTTTGAGATGGCCGGCTCCAGCTCTTCGGCACCACTCCTGCGCGTTCTCGACCATGCTTCGCCCCCCCTCTCTTCTTGGTGCTCCGTGTGTTTTCTTCTTCCTCCCGTGGACACTGTCCTGGCGAACTTGTCGTGCTTGGTGGTGCGGACGCCATGATGTGCCTGCTGCTTCTCGTACCGCCCCCCCCCCATCACCTTTCCTTCCCCCTCTCCCATGCGAAAGGCAGTCTTTGCGTGCGCTTCTTCAACGCACCAGATACGGGGATGGCAGCGGCCCTTTCCCCCTCCCCTCTTCACCCCCTCCCTCCCTGTCTACTTCACCGCGTTGCTTCTGTCGGCAATGGCTGCGACGGCTTGCCCCTCCACGGTGTAGTCTGCGACGGGCCAGCACCCACCACCCCATTCACCAGCTGGTCACTTCTCACCTTTCTGACTCCGCTGTTCTCCTCCTCCTCCCCTCCCCCCACATATTTCACGCATCTCCCTTTAGTTTTTCTTTTTCCTTGTACGCTTGTCTGCGCCACGGTATCTCCTCGCAGCCGCCCCTCGCCGTCTACGCCGCTGCGTCGGGACCCTCCTCTGCTCCACCACCGACCCACCCACCCCTTCTTCCCCTCTCCACCCTACCCGCGTCGCGCACCCTTTTTTTTTTCGTTCGCGGCCCGCACTCGGCCTCTACCACGCACACCCCTCCTTCTCCTTTCCCCTTCTTCCACCCTCACCACCCCCTTCCTGCCGCCTCGATCTCTTTCCTCGACTTGGGCTCCCCTTCTCCTTCGTCCTCCCCCCCCCCGCTGTGCAGGACTGCCCATGTGCGTGTGCTTGTGTGTGTGTGTGTGTGCGTGTGGTTGGGTCAGTGCGTGCGCGGATGAGTTCTGCCGTCCTTTTTGCGTCTCCTTTTCAGCTTGTCCTACATCCGACGAAGACGCCCCTCTCTCTCTTCTTTTGCGTTCGATTTGTGTTTGTGTTTTTCTCGTTTTTGATTTCCGCCCTCCTGCCGTGTCCTCTGCTCTTTTTTTTTTTTTGAGGGGGCTCGTTTTGACTACGCCACGATCCCCGCGGTGTTGCGTGTGGTGAGCGCGATCGTTTTTGTTCATCCTCACGCGTGGTCATCTTGATCACCCGCATCGAGGCAGCTCTCTCTCTCCATCTCCATTTCTCTTGCATCGCTGTCGAAGCCTGTGTGCGCGCGCTTTGATACATTCTCTTTTGCTTCTACACACACGAAGGTGCAGGAACACAACCAGCGTTGTCGCCTTTACTCGCTCCTCCCGACGTCACGTTCTTCTTCGCCGTTTGCTCGTGTACGTTACCGAGCATGTTCCCTTCGTATATGACTGTGTGTGTGACCGTGTGATCTGAGGTGTTTGCTCTCGTGTCCTTCTTTACCCCTCAAGACGCTACACTTTTTCGCGCAACTGTCTCTTCTGTCAGGTCAGCCGTAAACGTTGTTCAGCTGCTCCTTTCTTTCCTCCCAATCTTGCCGCGCGCGCCTACCTGCGCAGCTTCCATCACGTTAGCGTATGGATACGTACTTGCCTCTGTGGGCTGTTTTGTGATGTGTTGTGCGTGTTTGTGTGTTCTAATGTTGTACCGGTTTTCTCGCAGATGTTGATTCCCTGGTCGTATTCCAGGGCTCCGGGTGCCACCTTCACGCCTGCTTGGGCCGCTCCGGGAGCGGTGGGCGACGAAAGCCTGATCTTCCCTTCTTTCTCGTTTCAGTTCCGGTCCTCTCTCTCTGCTCCTCACGAGCGAGGGCCAGCCCCGCTCCGTCGTGATGCATGTGGCGCGCCTGGCGCGTGATGCTGCTGTGTGGTCGGATAGGCAACGACATTCAGCACTCAGCACACGAGCTCGAGCTCCCTCACGGAGATGCGCAACCCAACACAATCAGACGCGAAGACACTTTTCGAAAATGAAAGGCATCGGTTCTACCTTTTCCTTTTTGTTTTTGCCGCGTCACATGACGATGTGCGCAAAACATGAAAAAAAAAAAAAGCGAACGTCAACGCGGCCTTTAATGCCTTCTGCGTCCTCGCCCCGCGTCTCCTGTTCACCGTCCTTTCCACCCTTCACGCTATCGTGATCCGTTAGCCGACGCCGTACGCATCTTTCCCTCGTGTCGGCGGTTGCAATGGAACCGCAGGCGTTGCGTTGTTCATGTTCACCTGGTCGTCCTCTTTCTGTTTCTCTTTGTGTGCTTGCGTGTTCGGTGCGGCTTGTGTCTATGCGTGCGTTTGTGTGCGTGTGTGCGAGTACTGGACGAGAAAACTGCTCGCCACGGTACACGGTCCTCTTTGTTTCTCCCGCGCTGGTGCGTGCGCAGTGTTCCATTTTTTTTTTTCTGGTCCCCTGTGCCCCCTCCTCCGTCCTCGCACCCCCCCCTTTGCAGATTGAGTTTTCCTTTACCCTCCTCGCCTCGTTTTCTTTTCTTGATTTGGTGCTGCTTTCTTGCTCTCCACCGCGTTTCCGCTTCGCTGCACCCCCTCCGTCGGGCGGATTAGGCAACGGTGGACGTGGTGCATGTCTGCCTGCGTGGCCCTACGTGTGTCTACGTATGTTTGTGAGCGTGTGATTCGATGCTGTGTGCATTCATCTTCACACGGTGCAAGGATCTGACGTCGGCTTCTGCTTTGCCTTCTTAGTGCTCGTGTGTGTGTGTGTGTGTGTGTGTGTGTGTCTGTGTGCCTGGTGGGTTTTGTTCCTCACTTCATCATGCACGCTTACCGGCGGCGCTTGTCCCCCTGCGTGCACTCCCGGCCCCTCTTTCCGATTCTTTTTGTGTGTCTCTCGCTCTGACACTGATGCTCCGTCCTGTCCCTTTCTCTGCGCTCGCGCGCCGCCGCTGGCGTCTCGAGTTTTGAGTGCCCTGTGTTCGTATGTATGTGTGTGTGTGTGTGTGTGTGTGTGTGTGTTTGTGTATGTGTGTTGGTGTGATGGTGTCGTCTTCCGCTGCGTGATGAGTGTATGTGTGTGTGTGTGTGTTTGAGTTAGCTTGTGTCTACGTGTGTGTGGGTGACCCGGCTGGTGCGGAAACTGCACCGCAGAGGTGAGCTGTCTCTGGTGCGCGATGTAGCGAGCGCTCCATTACAATATCCGAGCCAAAGAAGACAGACAATGAACCACCACAGACAGACACGGCGTCGCGATATACAGTAAACCTGCAATGCCCTAAACGAACGAAGCTGCTTCGGCTGAGTCCACAGCGTAAAACACAAAGAAAAAAAGGCATCAAAACGCTGCGTTGGCACACTCGCGGAGTGAATGAAAAAGAGAGAAGTGGGCCGCAAACGACCGCTCACCAACGCTGATTCGCCCAGCTGACGTGCAGCACCTCGGCCGCGTGGCGCCTCGCCTCGGCTTCGTCTCTTGACGCTCTCGAAGGTGCCCAGCATAGTTCCCACGCCAGACCGCTGAGTGCTGAAATAGGCGAGAATGCCAAGGCTCCTCTGCTGTTCTACCCAGAGGCGAATGTGAGGCGGAGAGGGGTGGGGAGGTTATGACCTCCCCACAGCACACAGACGCAATGTCCTACGAAGCCTGACATGCTCTTCTTTCTCTACAACAGTGTCCATCTTGCCCCCTCTCTCTCTCGTCTACGGACGTGGACTTCTCTGTGGTCCCGCTCACATCGCTCCTAACATGCAAAGGTCCTTCTAGGCAGTTTTGCTAAGACGATTGTGTGCTTCACTTTCTTTCTCCCCTCTTTCTTGAAAGGATACGCAAACACACACACACACACAAAAAAAAAACCAAAGACTTGACTGTTCTCTTTGCCAACAGTGTAGCAGTGGCGCATCCGCGTAGCGTCCGCGTGGACGCACTCCTCTTTGAGTCTGTCGCTCTTTTTCCCTCTTTTTTCTGCACCTCCTGGGTTAACATCCGTCCCCCCCCCCTCTCCCTCCCCCTCTTGGCGGGATTTCGAACGCTTTTTTCGCTCCCCCGCTATCTCTGGGTGGTGCGCTTCTTTGCGTTACTGCAATCCCCACTCCCTTGCCTTCTTGTCAGTGCTGCGGGCGCTTCTCGGCACCGGAGGAGATTCTCACTTCGATTTACCGGCACACACACACACGCAAACACGCACGCTCACAAACAAACCACTCGGCAGAAACAAACAAACAAAAAAAAGAGGAATTCCGAGAAGGGGAAATAAACAGTGGCGTATAGCACAGCGCAGAATGTGCGACCCCGCGTACGAGGACGAGTACTATGACGACGGCTTCGACGGGTACGGGTACGGCTACGACGGCGCGGACGAGGAGGCGGCGCGGACGCCGCGCAACCCCGCTGCCGCCGTCGTGACAGACTGCGGCGACCAGTGCGACGAGCGGACGCTGACGCTCACGGAGGTGCTGGCGATGCAGAACAGCGTGGTGCAGGAGGTGAAGAGCTTGACGTGCCTGTCCTCCAGCGTCGCTGCGCTGCTGCTCTGTCAATGCAACTGGTTGCGCGACGTCGCGGTGGAGCGCTACTACGCGAATGAGGCGGCGGTTCTGCAGCAGCTCCGGGTGACCCCTGCGCTGGCGACGCAGGAGGTTGCGCTCTGCCTTGGCGCCGCGGGCGAGATGTCGGAATGTCTAATCTGCGGCATGGAGTGCAGCGGGGACGAGATGGCACACCTCTCCACGTGTGGCCACTGCTTCTGTATTGAATGCTGGCGCGACCACGTCAAGTCGCGCCTCGAGGAGAACCTGATCGCGGCGACGTGCCCCGCTCAGGGGTGCTTCAACGTTGTCGGGCTGCAGATCATGTGTGACCTCTTTGTGACTGACCGCGAGATGACGCGGCAGATCCGCCGCAAGTACCTTACGAACTACGTCGAGGCGTGTCCGACGCTGCACTGGTGCCCCAACAAGGAGGGCTGCGAGGGCATTTTGCACGTCCCCATCGCCCCCCTGCAGGGGCAGGGCGTGCGGTGCAGTGTGTGCAACAAGCTTCACTGCATCCGTTGCGGCACCGTTCCCCACCGGCCCGCCTCCTGCGACAACATGCGGCGCTGGCAGGAGTACTGCAGCAAGGAGGGCTCGAACCTCGCCTACATTCTTGACCACACAAAGCCGTGCCCGAAGTGCACGAAGAACATCGAGAAGAACGGCGGCTGCAATCACATGCACTGCAAGTGTGGTCACGACTTTTGCTGGGTCTGCCTCGCCGACTGGAGCAGCCACCAGGGCAATTTCTACTCGTGCCGCAACGCGGAGCGTTCTGGACCCGCGACCAGCGCCGCGGACGTGAAAAAAGCACGACACTTCACGTACCACTTCACGCGCTACATGATGCACCTCGACAGCGAGAGGGCGGACAAGACACTCATGTCGATCCTGCTGAACAGCCCCGCACGACGGCAGCTGGAGGTCAACATTCTGAGCGGACTCACAAGAACAAGTGGCACACACGCCTCGACTACGCTCGAGGGCACCAGTGTGTCGGACCCTGTCACGCTGGAGTACGACACGGTGGTGAGCGATTCGTCGAAGCGCATCACCGATGCGCTCTTCACGGCGCGCAACGTGCTGGCGCACTCCTATGTGGCCATGTACTACATCGACACGCAGTCACCCGAGTCGCCGCTCATGGCGCACCGAGTCGGAAAGCTGGAGGAGGCCACCGAGGCGCTCTCTGACTCTCTGACACGGCTCTTGTTTTCGCGGCCCGAGAACCTTGGACCGTACTTCGACGCCGCCGACGTGCTCATCTCGTGGTGTAAGGCGTTGTGCGAGGCATGAATCTCACGAAGGGGACACCACCCAGTCTGCCTGTTGTGTCGGTGCATGTGTTCGTCTGTGAAGAGGGGGGCGGGGCGCCTTGTTTGGTAGGCAGACACGTGCAGCGTAGCGTGCGCCTCAATCGCGGAGCGGCGGCCGACACGCTTACATGCATCCCGTGCCTCATACGGCCCTCTCGGTTGCCAGACGCAATTGCTCTAGCGCTCAGGTGCAGACATCCGCTTGCTCGACTCCACCACGAGTCTAGTTGTCGATGTGGAGTGGCGACGTGACAGAGGGGTAGGGAGTGGGAGGAGGAGGTGGATAGGGCCTCTCATGCTGTGAAGAGCCTTCACATGCGGCGTGCCGCTCGTCTTGATGCCGTGGTTGCTCTCTCGCTTTCTGTTCCAACGTTGTCGCTCGTTTTTTTTTTGTTTTTTTTTTCGCGCACTGTTTGTGTGTGATGTCCTGCTTCCGGCCAATTGTTCACCTTTTTGAGATTTCACAAATTGGCGTTCAGGACTGCTCACATCCCTCCCCAGAACGCGCCCGTGTGGGAGGTCGCCCTTTCTTTGTGTTGAAGATTGGAAGGCTTCGATGCAGGCCACCGTGTTGCACAAAAAAAAAAAATGCTGCTTGGCACTCCAGTGGTCGTCCACCCCTGTTTCTCTCTCCCTCTCGTGGTGTCTGCGCGCTTTACATACAGCACGGGAGTTCGCCTCCTTTCACCCCCCCCCCCTTTTTCGTGTTTCAACGCCACTGTTTCTTCTTGTTGCTCTCTGTGCGTACATTCATGTGTACGTCCCGTTCGGGAGTAGCGGGCGGTGGTGGTCCCTATTGCTGCGTCCCTGCGTCGTGTCGGTGTGTCTGCCTTTGGAGCAAGAGCTTCTTGAGAGGAGGTGGGGGGAGAAGACAAAATGGAGGCGGGAAGTGTCGGGGCACCGTGCTCTTTGCCCTTCGGCCCCTGCCCCTGCCCCCCCCCCCCGCTCCTCCTTCCGCCGTGCTGGAGGTGTCTTGAACATATTTCTGCTTGCGAAGTCGCGACGCGTTGCATCGCACGTCTGCTTGTTGGAGTGGGGGAGGGTGCACGTTGATTGGCTCTAACACCTGCTTAACGCCCTGTTGTGTGTGTGTGTGTTTGCTGCACTACTGCCGACTGTGCAACTATCCGCAATCCCCCGTCTCTCTCTCCCGCTCCCTCCCTCTCTCGCTGCTCTGGGCCATCCTAGCCGTACCGCCGCCCCCGGCCCCGCTGCGCTGCGATTGCGTCCCTTTTTTTTTTTTTTTCGTGGGCGCACGTACGTGTGTGTGCCACGTGGCGAGCAACGCCTTTGCGACTCGCAGTGGGGGAGGTGAGTGGGGGCGTCACCGGCGATGCCGACAGAGCGAGAGCAGGGCGCACACAAGAACAAACAACAGCTCGTCGACGAGAACACGCCGTAGCGCAGGTCTTGTCTGGACACCCTCGGCAACACGTCGCAAAGGACGCCACACACGGTGTGCGGGGAGAGGCAAGGGACGCCGATTCCTTTCGAGGGATACGGCGACCGTCTCCTGACGAATGCGGCAGTTCTGCTGCTTGACGCGCGCGGGGGCGAGGGGGCTCGGCGGGGAGGCGCTTCGCTCTCACCGCTGCGCTGCATGGGGGAATCTGCGTGTCTGCAGTATCACTGTGGCTGACTGCTCTTCGGCATGTGATCGACTCTTCAACCCTTTCCTGCTGTCCCTTTTGTTCGTTTGACAACAAAACCCTGCCGTCTCGAGACTCATTTGGTTCTCTCTGTTACAGTGCTGATGCGCGTGTACGTACTGATTGCCGTTCGGTACGGGGAGGGCTGCCACACCCAGTACCCTCCCTGCGTTTGGCACTTGCAACGGTGCGTGCGCGCAGGCAGTGCCGCTGCCTTCCAAGCCACGTCGGGCGGCTTCTTGTGGACGCGCGACTCCCTGTTTGGCGTTCTGCGCCGGCGGCACACTCGCACCACTCCAGAAGGCGGTTTTGCCTTCTTCACTGCACTTCTCGACGTAGGCGAGTGCGAGGAAGAGGCGGATGTCGTAGCTTTGCTGTTGACGGAGCTGTGTACCAGCTGGCCCAGCGACATCGCGGCACACCTCGAGGTGTGCCGAGCCGATGCGCAGCCTGCTGCTGTTGGCTCGGTGGCTGGCCACGTCACACGGGAAGAGACGCTGCTGCTGTTGTTGGCCGACGACGTCGAGGCAACACCCGCGGTGCAGGCTGCGTTTCTGCGTCGCTGGGCTGTCGCCGAGGCGTGGGACTGCACCACGGCCGTTCAGGGCCGCTGCTGGCTTCTGAGGGGCGGTGTCGTCGCACTTCTGCCAGCTGTCCCGACGGGGGAGGTCGTGGCCAGCTTTCTGGAAGTCGAGCTTCCCCACTTCAACCAGCAAGGCTCACGGGGGACCGAAGAAGGTAAGAGCGACAGCGTTGTCGATTTCAGCGCGGCCATGGAAGAAGCGCTGTCACGCGCGGTGCTCGAGAGGTCGCTGACCCGCACGTTGCAGACCAGCGTCCTCGAGGCGGTGCGCGACAGGGTGGAGCGCCGTCCGCTGCAGCGCTGCGTTGCAGCCGTGCCGCCCGCGATGGCGCTATTCCTGCGGCGGCTGCCCTCGCGTGTGCTGCAGGAGTGTGTGCTGCACCACACCGTCGACTGCCCGCTGGCACCCCTCGCCGCAGACCGCACGGCAACGCCGACGGCGAAGCGCGCGCTCACTGCAGCCGGCTATGTGGTGGGGCCTGCACGGAGCGGCAACACGCTCGCGGCGACGGCACCGTGCACGTCGGCCCATCGCTACCGCGTTGCCGATGAGGAGTCGCGCCGGCTTGCCGACCTCTTTCACGAGTACGACCTCCTCCTCTCCAACCAGGTCTACGTGCGGGTGCCGCTCGCCCCAGTGACCCGGTATGCCTTTGCGCAGCTGCTTTGCTGCGCCGAGCTCCCAGCCGCGCTGATGCTCCCGTTCATTCGTCAGCACGCAGAGGCGGTTTCACAAGGTGTGGCCGATGTGGAGGACCTCGGCGCGGGCCCCTCCACGTCCGCCTCGCGGGCGACGTCGGAGGAGGAGGTGGTGCTGGGCATGAAATTGACCTGGGCTGTCGGTCGCTGGACGGCTGCCATGCGCAGGCCGGCCACCTCGATGACGCCGTTCAGCGCCTGGAACACCGAGCGCATCAACGCGCACGAAGGGCTCGCAAAGCGGGTGCAGCGCCACATGCGCGTGGCCAAGCGGGCCGCCGCAGAGCTCCAGCTTGACTCTAGTGCGGTAACCGACACGGCCCCGATCACCGCGACCGCCGCGCACGACTGTTCTTCAGGCGCAGACGACGTCCCCTGCTCGTCCAGTGAGCCTGGTACGGCGCCCCTGAAGCGCCAGCGCGTTGCCTCGCTGCAGCGTTTGGAGGAAAGGTTGTTTGCTCCCTACACGCCCACCTACCGTGGGTCCTCCACGGCGTGGGTGCAGGAGGCGTTGCGCGACGTTGGCGCAGAGCAGGCGCGCGCCGCGCTGAGCGTTGCACCGGACGACGCAGCGGCAATGGCGGCGTTGACGGAGGAGCAGGCCTTTGACGCAGGCTCCTCTGCCGAGGACGGGGACGCCGTGTCAGACAGCTCGTCTACTACCACAGCGGATGAGCGAGAAGAGGTCGAGGGCCAAGCTGCACAAGAGGGCGAAGCGGGCCGCATGCTCGCGCAGCTCGCTGAGCTCGAGTCGGTGCTTCAGCGAGAGTGGAAGGAGCGTCACACCGACCGCAGCGGCGCTTCTGCAAGTGACGCTTCGGTCGCTTCGTGGCTGACGGGCTCGGATATGCAGGAGGTGGCACGCAATGAGCTTTTCCAGCGTCACGTCCACCTGCTCGAGTCGGAGATGAGACCCCGCGCGCGACGTGGCCGAAACTGATGGCGGGCCGTTGCAAGCAGCGCTGGTGTGGCCTGTGGCGGACGGAACGCTTCTCTTCTTCGTCGTCTTCGCGGAAGCGATATGAAGCGTCAGGTGCAACCTGCGGGCCTCACGCGTGTTGTCCCTTTTTCTGCGTTCTTCGATGTCCTCCTCTGCTCGTGGACGCGCATGACGAGTAAGACGCGCATGCCCGCTCTAGGTCCACATGTTAGGCCGCAAAACAAAGAACAACGAGGCACTTACCGGCTCGGCTCTATCGAACCTGGCACTGCAACTGCATGCGGCCACACTCTCCGTCTACTCTGAGCGGTCTGCGCCATGGTGAAGTCGATGTGCGGGTCTGCCAAAAGAGATCATGGCCTGTTGCGTGTGATCGAAGACGCGCATCCACTGTCCTGCATGTCTCCCGTCACACGCACTTTGGTCCTTTTCTTCGTTTTTTTTTTGATCTTGTCTGGCCCACACAGGGTGCCCGCGTGCCTAACGGTGGCATATTCTTGTGCGCTCCGCGTAGTCACGGACGCCCCCCCCCCCCTCCTCTCCCCCGTGCAGCCCAGGGTGTGGCGGATTAGAAGCAGAGTAGCGATCGAGCACTCTCCCTCCCTGCCCCGCCCCCTCTCCCCGCGACCTCGAGACCCGACGCAGACTCTGGCTGGTGTCACAACGCGACACCGGCCCCACAAACGCACGCGAATACGCTTCCTTTCTCCTTTGATCGTAACCGCAATCGGGAAGCCTTGCAGGCCTTTGTCTATTCTGATGTTATTGTTTGCAAGACAACACTCGATCTCGTTCTCGCATCCCTGGACGTCATGTGGGTCGCTGACGTGAACCCGGACGGCGTGTTGCCCGGGTGTTTCTGCACCAGTCGAGATGCCGTGTGGTGGGTTTCTGCTAGCGGGCTCCTCTACACGTGGGCTGCCGGACCAGACCCGGACGACGAGGTGACCGACCCCACTATGGTGGCACAGGTCGACCGCTTCGCCGAGAGCCTGGCCGTCTCGCAGGACGGCACGCACGCGGTGATTGCGTCGAGCGCGTGCGTGTCCGTCTTTAGCATCCGCTACCTAGAGAGCGTGTGCTTTCTGCACATGGCGGACGACGGCGACGAGGACGCCACACCAGGTACCGCGAGGGAGTTTGTGCCAACAGCACACGAGGTTGCGCGTTTGCCGTGCGCGCTCGGTGAGGTGCGGCACATTGCCCTCTCCAACTCCGCCGACGATGACACTGCTCGTCTGGTCGCTGCGATCTGCACTGACGCCGGCCTCTGCGTCATGGGCGGTCTTCCAGAGGATGCTTGGTATGGCGACGACGAGGGCGGCGCACCCTTGGCCCACCTCGAGGACAGCGTGTACCTAACAAACTTCACCTGCACCGAGCTCGGCGCCTCCACCGTTGGCGGCGTGCTCGCCTGCTTCACCGGCGCCCGCCAGGTTCTCGTTGTGGACGAGGTGAATCACCTGCTCCTGCTCGTGAACGAAGCCGCTGGCGAGGACGGCAGCGGCGATGGGGGCGCAGAGGCGACAGTGCGGCTGCTCGTGGATGGTCACATCTGCAGCCGCACGGCGCGTGTGACGGCTGTGGCGTGCGGGCACAGCGGCGTCCTCGGCGAGGCCATTGTCGCCGTGGGTTTCTCCAACGGGGCAGTGCACCTCCTGAACGGCAGTACGCTGCAGCCGCTGCGCCGGTGGAGCGTGCGGGAGGCGCTCGGGGCGGTCCCGCAGGACCCCTACGCGGCCGCCGCCGGGGGCGGCGAAAGGGGCAGGCGGCTCTCGCGTCTCTCGGCACGCGCGCGGCTGGGCATTCCAGACCCGCAAGAGGCCTCCGCTGGGCTCGCCGCGGAGGCGGCCGCAACGCCAATGGTGGTGTTTGACGTTCGCATTGGTGCGCACCTCATCTCCGTCGGTACCTCCAGCGGCATCCTCTACTACAGTCGGCAGACGCTGCAGCCGGAGGCGGACCACACGCACCTCTTCACCCCGCCGCTCTGCAAGCCCGGCGACAGCGTGCCGGCTACGCTGGCGGCGGTGGGCATGCGTCTGGCGTCCAACGGCCGGTGGGTCTACACCGACTACGCCGAAGGAGTTGTGCACTTCTCGCCGCACGACGTGGACACGCAGCACACGCTCGCGACGCACGCAGCCGCGGCTGCGGCGGCCACCAACGACATCGTGCACGCGCAATCTCCGCTGCCGGCGGCCTGGCTGCGCCAGCCATCCGCCCCCGTCTACGACACGTCCCGCGGGGCTGGCGCCAGGGCCGCTGCGCCGGGCACGCGTGGGAGGGGGCCGGCAACGGCGACAGCGGCGTCGCGGCGGGCCCCGGCGCGGGGCAGCGGCTACGGCGAGGCGCCGTGGTCGGTGCAGCAGGAGCGCAAGCGGAGGGCGAAGGGGGCGGCTGCGCGCGACCGCGCGGCTCAGGCATTCGGCGCAGTGTCCGCTGCGTCGGCCGCTGCTGCGGCCAACCCGGTGCGCTTCGCGTACGACTTTGACCAGCTGTCTGGGGTGGATCGGCGCGCCCTGGCGACGCTTGGCAGCGCCACGGATGCCCTGCGGCGCCTCCACGCACGCACGGTTTCTGAGATGGTCTTCGCCACTGCCGGCGACGCACTCATCAGCGCCGGCTCCGACGGGCGTGTGCAGCACTTGCAGTTCCCCGTGGCCCGCTCGAAGCGCACCGACATTCTCGTCGGCCGCGTATTGGCAGGACACGCCGGGGGCGTCACCGCGCTCGACGCCAACCTGTCGCGGCAGAACACGCTGCTCGTCACGGGCGGCGCGGACGGGTTCCTGCGAATGTGGGCGCCGGGCTCCCGTGAGACGCCTGTGGTTGAGTGTGCCGTGGGGCTGGGCGGTGACAAAGAGCGCCGAAGTGCGACGGCTCCCGTCACGACGGCGCAGTTCTTCTACCTGGACAAGTTTGCGCTCTCGTGCGCTGGGGAGGCCCTGGAACTCCGTCGGTGCGACCTTCTCGGTGTCCCCTCGGTGGGCGAGGGGGCGGTCGCGACGGCGTCGGAGGCGGGCACACTGGCGCGGGCCCGTGTGTACCGCTACGCTGTCGGCGAGGGCCACACCATCACAGCCGCCACCGCCGTGAACCACTTCACGAGCAACCTCGTCTTCCTCGCGACGTCGGAGAAGGAGGTGCAGGTGGTCGATGTCGCGGCGGACGCGGTGCTCTGGCGCGAGGGGGGCACGCACTCGCGCGGAGTATACCGCGTCGCGACGGGTCGCACAAGCCGCTACGCCGGCGGCACCGATGTAGGCAGTGACGCCGCGCACCTCTTCATGTCCGCCTCCCTCGACAGCACCGCGGTGTTGTGGGACGTCCGCGTGGCGAAGCCGGCGCAGCTCTTCACGCAGCACGTGAACACCGCCATCCCCTCCCTGGCGCTCGGCTTCTCGCCGGCAAGCGCGGTGGTGGCGGTGGGCAGTCAGGACAACGCCGTGTATCTGTACGACCTCCGCGGTGGCCGTGGGGCGATCGCACTGGACGTTCTGCGCGGCTTTAACGCCTACCCAACCTCGCTGGCGTGGCACCCGCTCCGTCCTGTGCTCGCGGTGGGTCTCTCTGACGGCGACGTGCACATTCTCCAGCAAACCCCGTGACCGTGCGGAAGTGTGGGCGGAACGCGAAGGGGGAGGGGGACGGAAGGCGTGACAGGGCGTCAGCCAATCTGCTGAGGGAGTAAGAGTGCTTGGATACACATACCCGCGCTCCTCTCCACTGAAACTGAAACGAAGACAAAAAAGGTAGAGCCTCCTTGAGGTGGCGGCTTCACTGCACAGCTGTTGCACAGGTGTAGGCTGCGCCTTTCTCGAGCTTTCCCGGGCGACGCCGTCGTCGCGGTTCAACTGGCGCGCGTCTGACCCAATCCACCTGCCACAAACCTCGCACAAAGAAAAAACTGCTCACGTCTTCTCTCTCTCTCTGTTGTCCTTCCCCCCCCTCTCGCTCCTTTCGAGTTATGTGGAGTGTCGTTCTGCATCTGTGCGACGCATAGGTTGTTGTTTCAACTCGCCACGACCTTCCACCACCGAGCGCACTGACTTCCACATACACAAACACAGAGAGAAAAAGGCTCACTCATACACTCACAAAAGCACACTATACACAAGCACGGTTCATTGCGCCTCTCGGGACGTGGCTTCCCTAGAGGGGTGGAGGAGGAAGCGCTTCGACGTTGAGGGCAGAGAGTTCCTTCTGCACTGCCTCGCAAACACGCTTGCCGTTTCACTTCTCTTTCCAGTGCCTATGACGTTCCGAAATCTGAATCGTCCGATCTTTGCTTTTCTTTTCCCTTCTCTATTTTCTGCTTCCCTACTGCTTTGAGATCGAGAGACGGCGACTGTGCTCACGCCGTGACAACACTCCACAGAGCGCTGCGCTGTCACCAACACGCCTCGGGGAACGCACGCCGGCTGACACCGCAGGCGCATCACCGTGGTCCGAGCAACGTGGCTACTTCACTCCTCTCTTCTCCGCCTGCCAGCGCTTTTCTTCTTTGTTTGGCCCTTTTCGCTTCGCCGAGTTCGTGATTAGCTGCTGCCTCACACACCGAGACTGCTGTGCTTCTCCTCTGCTCATCAACGGACGCGCACACACGGCCGCTGACGCCGACTACGTAGCTCCTTCGCCGCCCCCCACCCCCGTCTGTCTGTCTGTCTCTCAAAGGTGTACATCCAGCTCTTCTCACCTCGCACACTGTGTACGCACTTCTGCTGCTGAGAGACTGTTATGCCGCAGCAGGAGCGCGCGTTCGCGGCCGGATCGGTCTCACGGCGGGTGCGCCAGACCGAGCCGACAATTGACGCCGACGCGTCGACGCAGTCTGGGCGGCGACCCAAATTGGTGCGACGCTCAACCCGCCGCTCCACCACGACCACGACCGCGGCCAGTGGGGCGGCGCGACGGAGCACCACTCACGCAAGTCCCGTGCAGCCCACCCTCGCCTCGCGCGTGCACGCCGTGGCGGCGACGGCGTCGCGCGTCGTGTGGTACTTTGTGGGCCAGGTGCGCTTGCTCGCTGTCGTGTTGGGGCTTGCCCAGAACGTGGTGGGCCGAGTGCTGGCGACGCTGCAGTGGTTGAACGACTACCCGGCACGCGTCCAGTTCCGGCGCACGACGCAGCGCTTCCTTGCCGTGATGAACACCACGGAGAGCTACGCTACCTTCGTGGAGACCGCCGCGAGTCTCGATCATTACTGCGGCGTGGCCAAGTGGATGCAGGACGCGCCGCCGGCGGAGCACTGCAACGCCGTCGGCCTCCTCGTTGACGCGACCGCCGCGCAGCACCTCGCGCGGACGCACAACTTCGAGGGCATGGAGACGTTTCTGTGTGCGCTGCTGAAGCGCAACGCGCATGGCCTGATGGACGCGGCGGTGTACCGGTATTATCACAGCGCGCCGTGCTGTCTGGAGGACTACACAGACAGCATCGAGAGCCTCATCACGGCCTACGCCACGTTACACCGAGATGGGTGGTCGCCGACAGCGAGTGCTCAGGGCGGGGCCGGCGCCGACGCCCACAAGCAGCGCACCAAAGCGGCGTCGCCTGCCCTGCGGCTGCGCGAGCTGCGGCCGTGCTGGGTCCGGCTCGAGGCGGCGAGTGGCGGGACAGGAGCAGTGTCGCCGTTGCACGACGTGCTGCGCCAGCCACCCGGGTGGACTGCGGTCCCTCACCGGGCGCCCTCTGCGCTGCCCACCATCGACGTCACGAGCAAGATCCAGCACGCCTGGGCAACTCAGCTCCGCCGCCTGGCGGCCGCCGGCCCGCCCGCACCGGCCACCGCCGCCACGGCGGCACCGAGTCGGCGGGCGAGCGCGCCGGCGTGCCTGTACCAGCTCGCGAGCAGCGTGGCTTCCGCGGCGGTGCCCCTGACCGACACCGCAAGCATCGCCACGGGCCGCACGGGCTACTCCGCCTCCGCGGGCGAGGACAGCACGTACGTGGTGACCACAACAGCGCCGACGGGGTCGGAGAAGGTCCTGACGCGGGTGCCCACGACGGTGACAGAGTGCGCGGCAGAGTCACGGCGTGCCGGGGAGCTGGCCAGTGCCTCACCGCCGCTGTCCCCGCTCCGGCTAGTGGGTCTAGGCGGGCCCACCACGTCAACGGTGCCAGACAGCTTCACAAGCTCTGAGTGCGCGCCAGGCCCACGGCCGCCACGCCGGCTGACGTCGCCGACGAGTTTTAGCGCGGCAGCTCTCACGCCTGCGCTGACCCCGGCACCGGCGCCACAGCCCACCCCTGAGGAGGCCCTCGCCCAGCACGTTCGCACCTCCTGCGCCTCGCTGTGCAGCTTCCTCGACGGCTGTGCCGCGGCGTCACAGACGGTGGCCCCGGCGGCGGCGTCCGTCGAGCGCCGCGTTGGGGTGCTGCGGCAGGTGCTGCGCTCGTTTGGCCGCACCGCGCTGGTGCTGAGCGGGGGCGCCTCCATGGGCACCTACCACGCTGGCGTCGCGCGCGCCCTGTACGAGGCGAACGTGCTGCCCGACATCCTGTGCGGCTCCTCGGCCGGCTCCATCATCGCCGCCATGATCTGCACCAAGTCCCCCGACGAGCTGCACGCCTTTATGCAGTCGCACGTGCTGTCCACCGAGGCGATGAACATGTCCCCGTTTGGCGAGGACAGCGGGCTGCTCGGGAAGCTGAAGCGCTTCTTCGAGACGGGCTTCTTGATGGACGTGCGGACGCTGATGGAGTGCATGCGCGGGCAGTGCGGCGACATGACCTTTCTCGAGGCGTACCAGCTCAGCGGCAAGGTGCTCAACGTCTCCGTGACGCGCAGCCAGCAGCAGGGCGCGCCGTCGGACCGCCACGCGCTGCTCAACTACGTGACGGCCCCCGACGTGGTTATCTGGAGCGCCGTGAGCGCGAGCTGCGCGCTGCCGGGGCTCTTCACGGCCGTGCAGCTCATCGAGAAGCCGTCGCGTGGTGCCGGCGCGTTTGCGCCGTACCTGCCTGGAGAGCTGTGGTGCGACGGCAGCGTCGCGCAGGACATCCCGCGGCGCTCGCTGATCCAGCTCTTCAACGTCAACTACCTCATCGTGAGCCAGGTGAACCCCTACGTCATCCCCTTCCTGCAGCCCCCCGACTCGCACCACATCACGGCGGCGGGTCACTCGCTGCTGTCGCGGCTGTGGTTCACCTGGGTGGCGGCGTGCGGGTGGGTGCTGGCGGTACTCTTTTCGCTCCACCTCGTGCGCCGCTCCGGCCGCTTCGAGGTGCTGTACCTCGCCTTCGCGCAGCGGTACGGCGGTGACCTGACGATTCAGCCGGTCGACTCCGTCATGACTGCCGTGCCGGACTACATGAACCTCGTCAACAACCCGTCGGCGGACTACATCAGCTACGTCGCGTCACGCGCGCAGAGTCGAACGTGGCCGCTGGTGACCCGCATCCGCCTCGCTACCTGCATCGAGCGGTGCCTGCAGCGCGAGATTCGAGCCCTGGAATCTGTCGCCTGCGGTGAGGCGGTGATGTAAGGCACAGCAATGCAGAAAGGAAAAAAAAAAAAGAAGTCAACACTTACCGAGGATGCGAAGGCGGCAAACACAGAATCTTGCGATCGAGGTGCAACTGTACACGCGCAGCGTGCGGCGTGCTTTGCCATTGCGTGTATGCATGTATGTGAGTGAGCCATTACCTGGCACACCCCTGCCCTCGAGACAAGGAAATTAGAAAAAAAACGAACAGTGCGGAGCTGCGGCATCTCGTCGCAACACTGCGCTGCGAGCCTGACGATCCCCGCCCCCCCCCACTTCCCCTTCACCCACCCCACGTCAACTACTGGCATTGTGAGATCCACGTGCACCAAGACTGAAGAGGACCGCAGCGAAGTCGACACACACACAAGTGATGGCCGTGCAGCTGTCTGTGCCCGTTTCCCTCGCACCCCCCTTTCCTGCTCCCTGCCTCGCACCCTTGCTCTTCACCCCCCCCCCGTCATTTGTCCGTCCGCAACCTACTGATCTGCCCCATCAGCCGCCACCTCTCACCGGCAGCACACGCAGCCGCATACAAAACACAAGTCACGCTATACACACAGAGTTTGACCTTGATCGCAGTTGCCGTGCACAGACTGCGCCAATTTGCTTGCGAAAGCGACTCTTCTTTTTATCCTTTGGTTTCTACCTCAGCTCCTCTTTGCTGTTTGTACGCTGTTCTCTCCTCTGCTGTTGTGGAGAACGCGCTCGTCTTCCTCGCAGGTTCTTCCGGATTCTAAAAGGTGTCCTGTTCTGCTTGTGTGGGTGAGCGTGGCGGAAAGCGCGTCTGTGCGTGAGGTAGTGGATGTGCGGACAAGGAGTGAGTCTGATCCGTTGTCGCAGCTCTGTACGCCTCACTCATCGTTTCGCCTCGGCTATCCGCAAGGCTCTTGCCAACCCAACTCTAGATTCTTGCCCTGCTCCTCCTTCTCCTTACCCTCGATTCCCCTAGATCTCCCGCTTCCCCTAGTGGTCGGCTCCGCTTCACCCCCTCTCCTTCGTTTGTCCAGCACACCTTTCGCATAGACCTCCCGCGCTGTCGGCGTGCCGAGCCTGGCCTCGCGTACTGCGGGCTGTGCCTGCTCGCCACTCCCCAGGACAGCTTCCTCTTGCATGAGCCACGCTCTCAAGGCCCCCTTCATCCACGCATTTCTGTTTTTTCCTCGCCGTGGTGTCCCTGTGTGACGCCACCTCTCAAGCAGCAACAACGCACAGTCACCCCTCCCCCCACACACACACACTCGCCTCGCCATGGAAGAGTACGCGATCAAGCGGAAGATCGGCGATGGCGCGCAAGGCGTCGTGTACGAGGTCGAGCACAACACGAGCAAGACGTGCTACGCCATGAAGGTGATCTGCTGCACCGATCAGGAGCAGGTGAACATGGCGCTCAAGGAGATTAAGGTGCTGCTGCAGCTCCGCCACCCCGGCATCGCCTCTTACGTCGACTTCTTTCTCGTCTTCAACAACGCAAAGCTGCGGCGCGAGTTTGCCGCGCAGAGCGGCGCGCACGCCGGCGCGAAGCCACTCGCGCCGCAGCAGCGCCAGGAGGACAGTCTGTTCCTGATGAGCCTCTCCAACAGCGACCCCGCCGTGGGGGCGGCACCGCAGCCAGCGCCGCCGACCGGTCCGGTGCCTACGTCGCTGCTGAGCCGGCACCGCCAGCAGGCGGGCACGCCGTGGCTTGGCGAGGAGGAGATTGCCGTCTGCCTTGTGATGGAGCTGTGCCGCAACGGCGACATGCACAGTCTCATTCGCGAGGCGCGCCAGAAGTTCATGGAGACGGGCAGCCACACCATCACCGAGGCGCAGGCCCTGTCCTGGCTCGAGCAGGCCGCTGCCGCGTTACAGTTTATCCACGACAAGGGCTTTCTACACCGCGACCTCAAGCCCACCAACATCTTCTTCGACGAGTACAGGGACATCAAGATCGGCGATTTCGGACTGGCCGCCACCGTGGGTCTCGGCCGCAACTCCGCGGTGGGGACGCCGTACTACCTCGCGCCGGAGCGGATGCTGCAGAAGCGCTACGACGGCAAGGTGGACATCTGGGGCCTCGGCGTGGTTCTGCTGGAGCTGCTCACGCTGCGCGAGCAGCCCATCAACAGCATGGTGCTCGAGAACCCCAAGGCAGCCGACGCCGTGGTGCCGCAGATCACGAAGCTCGGCTTCTCGTTGAGGCTGGCAACGCTGGTGAGGGACATGCTGCAGCGCCAGCCGGAGGACCGCCCCACACCAGCTGCGGTTCTCCACCGACTCGCCGGCATGACCACGACGTCGCCGCACCTGGGGCTGTCGGCCACCCTCTTCGCCGGCATGAGCTGCCCAAAGCTCGCCGACGCGCTCTGCGACGTGTGCGAAGTGGAGACCGCGACCGTCGTGTGCGGCAGCTGCAAGGCGGCCTTTTGCCCGGGCTGCGACCGCGCGCGTCACAAGCACCACTCCCGCCAGAGCCACGATCGGGCGAGTGTGTCGTCCATCATGAGCAGCGTCAACGGCGCCTCGTGCTCACCGGCGTCGACGGCGACAACGCCTCCCCAGCAGCACCATCGCCCGCAGCAGCGTCAGCAGCAGCGCACCCTCTCCTTCTCGCGTGGCCCCTCGCCGGCGAACACATCCGACCAGAACCGCACGAGCATGCAGAACGCCAGTCTCTTCCCCTCGAGCAACACCAGCAGCTCGCGGGTGCTGCCGCGGGAGCGGGAGATGCGTGGCCGCACTTTCACGCGATTCCAGCTCGCGGTGCCGGGCAGCAGCATGTCCATGTCCGAGTTCTCGATGACGCAGGGCCAGATGCAGGCCCGCCGCGACAGCACAGGCAGCCACGCGGCCGTGACCGAGACGGTGCTCCGCGTGCCGGGCGACGTGCCGACCCTCGCCGAGGCGCTGCAGGTGGTGGAGGGCATGCCGCACATCCGCAAGATCCTCGTCGCCGGCAGCACGACCCACACTGTGCCGCTCGTTCTGACGGCGCGGCTGCCGGACAGCCTGAAACTGGTCGGCGAGTCGCCGCCGCCGATGCTCGAGGTGGCCGACAGCCCCTTTGCCCTGCACTGCAAGTCCGGCAAGGGCACGGTCGAGAACTTCATTGTGCGCCACGTGGGTCGCTGCCGCTCGAAGCTGCGCGACATGGGTGCGAACTACCGCGCCTCAGACACTGGCGCGGCAGCCCCCATCGCGCCGGCGAAGAAGCCGTCGCGGCCGACCGCCGTCTCCATTACGGGCGGCGAGTGGCGCCTCCACAAGTGTCGCATCTCCTGCGTTGAGGGCAGCGGCGTGACAGTGGGAGGCAGCCGGCACACCAGCGCGGCCGCCGGTGCGGCAGCGGGGGCCAGCGAAAAAAACGCGCTCGGCCGCCTACCTCGCCCGCCGCGGTCGCCCAGCTCGGAGCCGCACAGCGCACTCGCGGCGTCGAGTGGCGACGCGGATGCCGACGCCGAGGCGGAGGAGGCGATGCCCCTGGAGCCGGTCATCACGAAGTGCAGCTTCATCGACGTCACCGCCGCCGGCGTCGTGCTGATGGAGAAGACGCGCGGCCTGTACGAGGGCAACACCTTCACCGGCTGCGGTTTTGCGGCGTTTCTGCTCAAAAAGGAGGCGACGCCGCGAATTCGGGCGAACCACATCACGGACGGCGCCGAGGCGGGCATCTTCTGCCAGGATGCGTCTGGTGTGATGGAGTACAACGTGGTGGCGCAGAACGCCGGCTGCGGCATCGTCGTCAAGGGGGCCGCCGCTGCGCCGGTCATTCGGAAGAACCGCGTGCTGTCGAACGTGCAGGCTGGCGTCTTTTGCTGCGACAAGGCGGCGCCGTTCGTGTCTGACAATGAGATTGGCCAGAACGGGAAGGCTGGCGTGCTGGTCAAGACTGGCGCCGCGCCGAAGATCACCCGCAACGTGATTGAGAACGGCAAGGAGGCCGGCATCTACGTCTTCGAGAAGGGTGCCGGCATCATCGAGGACAACCGCATCCGCAGCAACCAAAACGCCGGCCTCCTCGTCACCACCGGCGGCAACCCCCACGTCATCCACAACACGCTCACCAAGAACGCGTACGAGGGGGTGTGGGTGTGCAAGAGCGGTGGCGGCACGTTCTGCGACAACGACCTGCGCGGCAACGCGAAGGGGGCCAAGGACATCGAGGCAGACAGCCACGTGACGTGGGTCGGCAACATGGAGGCGTAGGCAACAAAGAAGAGGAATGCACGGAAGCAGCACGCCGCTGACGGCAGGGCCGGCCTCACGTCCTTACTCCGCGCTGCGCCACGTTTTTTTTTTTTTTTGGTATTGTTTTTCTCTGCCGTTTTGCTCTGCGCCTCCTCTGGCACGCTACTTCACACACACACACACACACTGCTACGCGGGACCGCAGAAGTCGACTGGCGCCCAGCCTCTCCCCCCCCCCTCAAACGTTCCAGCCACGGTTTGTTTTGGTTTGTGTTTGTCGATGGCCGCCGCCGCCGCCCCCCTCCCCTCTCACTCTTTTTTTTCCTCCTTTTGCATGTGTTCTGTGACGCCGTTTGGTTGTTCTCTTTTCTGGCAGCCGTTGTTGCGGCGACCCTAAACGCCGAGCGCCTCTACAGCAGTCACACCCCGGCATGCCCCTGCCCTCCCCATCCCATCTGTTCGTCTCTCTCTCTCGCCTCGGTGAGCTTGATAGCGGCCAGACCACCGCCGCTGTCGAACCCTCTTAGACCTCCCTCCTCTCTCTCCACTTTGCTCTCTCCACTGTTTCACGGCTCTGTACCATCACGACACCAGAATGCTGTGTTGTCGTCGTGCTGGCTGCTCCCTCTCTCCCTCCGCGTCTGTCTCAACAGAGTGATGTGCACACATGCATCCAAGGACGCATCTCTGCGTCCCAGCGCAGCCTGTAGAGGAGGTCCACAACGCCAACTCACACCAAAGGCAGATGCTCTTCTCCCCCCCCCCTCCCCCCATCTCCTTCTTGAGCTATCTTCACCTCGGTTTTGTTCTTCTTTTTGTCTTGATTCTTTCAACTAGATGACGCTGAAGCAAAGCGTCGCAGAAGAAGCAACAACAGTGAACATCGGAGCGGCAGTCTCGAGTGGGTGACAACCGTATGCTGACAAACAAGTCTGCACTCTACATACAGTATCGTCCTATACCGACTTGAAGCTCCTCAGGTTGCTCCGCGTCTTCTCCATGCCTGCCCCTCGTTCACCACTGACGCTGCTCCGCTATTCCCCTCTTCTGCCTCTCTTATCTGCTAGCATTCCCGCGCACCCCTGTGGAGTGATGCACACGGCGGTCTTGCGCAGCCGTGCGGTGGTCAGCGCGGCGGCCCTGTTGCACAACCAACGGAGCTTTCTGACGCAGCACTCAGCTCGCCGCGGCCTCTTCACGACCGCCCGCCCGTGTCTCCGCGGCGTCGACGCCGCGTCGGGCGCCGCACCGGACGCAGACAACTTCGTCGACATCGACGCCCTCATGGGGTTCTCCGTGCCCAGCGCATCGACAGCGCCCGCCCCATCGCCGGGCGGCGGCGACGGCGTGCTCGGTGTGGTGCGAGTTGACGTCGAGGAGGAGGGGGCGCGCTACTCGCGTCTGCAACTACCACTCGACCCCGCCGTTCTGGCGGCAGAAGCACAGCAGCCCCGCTCCAACACGCGAGCCGGTCTGGCGCCTGGCGAGGAGGCCGCGTTCGCCGATGCTGCGGGAGGTGAAGCTGCCGCATCCGACCTCCCCGCCGCCTCGCCGCCCGCGACGGCAGGCGGTGGCGACGGCGACTACCACCAACACGGGGATGGCCGTCTGCCGGACCCGGCGCGGCTGCCATACGATGATCAGCGGTTTGCGGAAACGCTGCTCGAGATGGAGGTGAACGGCGTCATTGACGAAACGTGGCAGGACGCCCGCAAGGCGCGCGTCGAGGATGTAAAGGAGATTGCCGAAATTCTCACATCACTGAAGGTGCGTGATTTGTGCTGCATTGACGTCTCCGAGAAGACCTCGAACTTCGACTACATGATGTTTGGCACGTGCGAGGGACCGCGGCACATCCACCTCGCCGCCTGGGCCGCGCAGGACGCGGACAAGGTGCAGCGTATCTCGAAGATAAAGCGAAAGCAGACAGACGAGCTGTGGGAGGTGGTGCCCATTGGCCGCATCGTGCTCAACCTCATGGTGGAGAGCTTCCGCGAGGAGATGACACTGGAGCGGAAGTGGGCCGTCACGCGCAGCATGGACCCACTTGCCAACGCCAACGCACCGATCAGCGAGGGCAGGCAGGTGAAGGCGCACGGCTTGTGGACGCTGACGCTGAACCTGCAGGACCTGGAGGACTTTGAGGTGGACTACTGCAAGGACATCCTCATGCGCCAGATGTGAGCGCCCGTATGCGGTGCCCGCGTCGACGGTGCCGCTGCAGTGCGCATCTTCAACAGATACGCCCTCGCCCCCCCCCCTCCCCCCTGGTCAGGCATCTTCACATTTGTTTTTTTCCTCTTCTCTGCCGTGTGTGTCTGTGTCTGTGTGTGTGTGCTTGGGTGCTAACAATACCTGTCCGTTGAAGTCCTACATTTTTTTTTTTGCGTACTGCAAACACCCCACCCCCAACAGGCATCAGGGAAGTGTCTAAAGCGAAGTTGTTTGCCGTTGTAGGAAGCCCAAGGGCCTCCGTTCCCTGCGATGGAACAGCAAACAAAACGAACAAACTTCTGCGACCATCATCTCCTCTCTCGTCCATCACCACCGCCGTGTTCTTCAATGCCTATGCACACATGCACATCAACGCGATCCCGTGCCTCAGCTTAGAGAAGCACTTGAGTCACCCTACATCAAAAGTACATACAGAAAGTGAGAGCACACACACGCACAGTCGTCACTTCACCGGCGCTGCCCGTTTAAGCTGCTGCCTCGATTCCTGTTGACTCCGTTCACGCCTTGTGCAACCTGCTAGCAGCGCTGCTGCTGCTGCTGCTGCTGCTGCTGCGGTGCGCCTGCGCAAAACATTAGACACCACCCTCTTGTGGATACCTTGTTTTCTTATTTTCCGAACCGCCTGTGCACCTTGTGCGCTTCTTTTCTTCGTTTCTCCCCCTAAACAGGTGAGCGCTGAGGGTGCGCGCACCCCCCGCACCCCAAACTCTCCCCCTTGCCGCGCCTCCTTCTCTCACGCTCCTGTACATCGCCGTGTGTCACGTCTTGTATCTCCGCCGCCGCGATCGGCGCTTTTCATCTGTGTGGCGTTGGTCTCGACGCCGCGCCGACTCGGTCACCCGTGACCCGCGTGTGCGCGCGCTTTCTTCCCCCCCCCTTCCCGGTGCTTCTATTTGCCACTTCCGCCTGCGAGCTGACGAGGTGACAGCGACACACACGAATACACAGACACACCTGGTTTGCGCGTTGGTGTGTTTGCGTCTGCGTGTGCGTGCACCGTTTTTCCTGTTTTCGTTGTTGTTTATTGCAAGCGCTAAACGCGTGCCTGGTCGTCGCCGTCTCGCGACACTCGCACACACACACACACACACACACACGCCCTCTCTCCACCCGTCATACACGTTAGAGAACCGGTCAGACTTGAGGTGGTGCGTGAGTGAAGGGCACAGCCGACTCAGCGGAAGGTAATCGCTTGCGCGTTCACCTCGCCCCCTCCGCTCCGTGTTGCATTCGCCAATGGAGTCGCTGCGCACCGCAGTCGATAACGCGCCGCTGCTGGTCAACCTGCTGCGGCTTATACGCGATGCCCGCTCCCCAAACTTCAAGGACCACGAGAAGGGCCCCGTGACGTTCCACTTTGGCGGCCTCTCGATGCGGGACTCAGGCAGCTACGAGGAGGCCGAGGAGCTCTGGCGGCGGGCGTGCTGGAGCAGCGGCGCCATGGCCCCCAACGCCGCGAGTCCCTTCCGCGGTCCCCTCCACCTTGCCGTCTACCTGAACGAGTCGCCCGTGGAGGTGTGGACGGTGCAGGATTACCGCGAGCCGCGTACCGACCACTCCGTCCCGCGCGACTTCGAGCAGCTCGAGGCACTCAACACGCTGGTCCGCGTCCTCTTCGCGCACCTGCGCTGCCAGGAGATCTACGGCGTCGTCCTGCAAAGCTGCGTGACCACGACGGACGAGACGAACGGCAGCGTCTACGGATCGCTGCCGCAGTCACCCGTGCCGCGCGACGCGTCGTGGGGCAGCGCGCGCACCCCACACTCCCCCGCGAACCACGTGTCGCTGCGCCTCTTCGACGCCGCGCAGGACGGCCCCACCATTCCCGCTGCAGCGCGGCGGCAGTTTCTGTGGAGCAGCGATGACTTTGTGCGCGTCGACGTCGCCGTGGACCGGACGTGGCGGCACCACTCCTGGTTGCAGCCCGGCACGCAGGCCGCCTCCCCCGTTGGGCGGGGCCTCGACGGCGACAAGGACGCCAGAGCGACGGAGAGCGTGCCGGTCTCTGGCGTGGGCAGGAGCGAGCAGTCCTCGCCGATACGCGCCTGCAGCGCGGGCTCACGCCGCTTCGGCAGCGACGCCGACGGCCGCTCGCAGTCGACGTCGCCGGAGGTGATGGGCTCGTTGGGCAAGTCGTCCCTCCCGACCCCGCACATGGCACCGGCCACGCCGCTCGCCGTGTCGACGAACCGGCCGCGCAGCCCGGGTGCGCCGCTGTCGCCGCGGCAAGCGATCTCAGAGCTGGCCCTGCCCCCGGCCGAGTTGTCCGACCTCTTCGAGCGCGACCCTGCGCGGCTGTCGCTCTCCAGTCCAGGCATGCCGCGCACCAGCGTATTCGCCAGCTGCCACGGCGGTGCCGGCACGGCGGCAGCAGTGGGTGTAGGTGGTGCCGCTGGCGGTGGCGGAGGCGGTGGTGTTGGTGCCGCGCAGACGGCGTCTGCCGCGGGCGGTGGCGTGAACCGCCTGGAGGACGCGGTGTGGCTCTCGAACGCCCAGCACGTGCGGCTCATGGGCACGCTGGTGTACTCGCGCAAGCTGTCGCCGTCCGCGTCGGTGTCGCCGCTGTCGGGCCGGAAGACGCGGCACGGCGTGGCGATGCTGAGGCCGAAGGTGCACTCGCTGGTGCCCTCCATGTCGATGGGGACCATGTCCGGCGTGGACATTGACCGCCACCTTCTCTCGAGCGACGTCGATCTCGAGGACCTCGGCGACGAGGCGGGATCGACGGAGAGCTCGACCAGCGTCCCAGGCAGCGCGGCGACGGAGCAGCTCATTTCGCTGCTTGGCCTGTGCTCGCGCGTCAAGCTGCAGCACGTGCAGCCGGCCCCCTTTGGTGACCTCGTGCTCGCCCTCAACCTCCGCGAAGCTTCTTGACACCTTCTCTTGTTGTTTTTGTTTGGCGGGACGCTGCCGGGGTGCAGCGCGTCATCACACGGCCATTTTTTTTTTTCTCCCGTCGCCTCCCCGCCCCGTCCTCTTGTGGTGTGTTGGCTGACAATGGCGTTGAATAGATTTTCGGTGTGCCGCTGCAAGTGTCGACGTCTTAGTTTTGTTGTTGTTGTAGTTGTTCTCTCCTTTTCAGCTTTCCATTCTGCTATGTTTCTCGCAACGACAGTCTCTTCAGCCCCCCCCCCCCTCCCCGTCCCCGCTGTTCGGCGCATGATGCGACTCTCCTTTCTCCTTGCATACGCCTGTTTGTCTTGGTATCTGAGTGTTTACGTGTGTGCCTGTGTATGTGCCCGTTGGCGTGTTGTTATTGGTTGCTCCTGTACACCGTGTACCGTTGAGTCTCCCCCCTCCCCCACCCTCTTGGCGTGATGTGTTTGTGTGTGTGTGTTTTGTTGTTGGCGCTGCTTCTGCGTCGACGGGATCGGGAACGGTGCGCATCACTGCTCATTTTCATGTGTGTGCGTGTGTGTGTCTTGGCCGAGGAGCGTGGCTGCCTCCTATGTCCACTCAACACGCGCACATGTGTATTATACGTCAAATAGAGCACCCGATCCTCCACCGCTCCTGGTCCTTCTTCGTTTCCCACCCGTACACACAGACAACCTCCTCTCTTCCTGCTCTGTACGGGTCTCTGCTGGGGACGCGAGCGGCGCGTACAGACAACCAGAAAACGAAAAGCCACTAGTCCTTTCATCCACCGGCCCACGAGGAAGTGACGAGTTCCCCCAGTGCACTTGTCACTGTGCGTGACGCAGATCGGAAAGAAAAATGAGTTGCTGCCTGGCAACGCCACGCGACGTGTGCCGTGTCACGTCAGCCGCTGCTGGTGCTCCCGGCGACGCGCGAGAGCGAGCTCGTCTTTGTTTATCGTGTGCTCAACTTTGTGCTGTTCCTCCTCCCCACACTTCTTTGTGTTCGGACTCGCGCGGGCACGACGCGATCACACGGCGCTGCGCGGCGCGCAACGGGCACCAATTGCCTTGCCTCTTGCATCCCGTAGCACACACACACATCAAAAAAAAAAAAGCGCACACACAAAACCGAAGTACTCAGTCTGTCGCCCTAGGTCTCTTTGCCCGTCATGTCGACGCTGTGGTCGCGCTTCACCGAGAGGCTCAAGGAGTCGGGCTACACCCTGAACGACCTCGTATACTGCAGCGAGGACCTGTTCCTCACCATTGTCGAGGACATGAACGCCTTCACGCCGCTGCAGATCGCGTCGCTCGCCAAGGAGTGGCAGCGCAGCCTCGCCGCAACCGGGTCAACAGCAGCGGCTGCAACAGCACGTGCACGGCCGACCACGGCAGCTCGCCCCGCAGCAGCACCTGGACCAGCAGACGCTACGCGACTGAGCACCTCCCCGGCGCCATCGCGCACGAACGTCGCCGGCGTCACGCCGCTGGGCCAGAACGCGACGGCGGCTCGCGCGGCATCAGCGTCAACAACGCCGACGGCGCAGGCGACGCTCAGCTCGGTGCTGCGCGAGAACGCGTTTGCGCCGCCGCGGCGGTCGCCGGCACGGATCAAGGAGGAGGCCGAGTACCTGCTGACGAAGCTGTCAGCGCAGAGCGGCGAGGAGTACCAGGTGTCGCCGACGGAGGGCATCGTCGCGGTGGAGGCGTCGCCCGAGGCGTGGAGTCCGCTGGTCGACCGCGTCGCCCGCATGCAGCAGCTCGCGGGCCGCACCGCGCCGAGTCGCCGCGACGGCAGCGTGGCGCCAGCGGTGGAGCTGCAGCTGCTGTGGAAGCTGTGCAGTCCTGCGACGCTGCGGAAGATGGAGCGGGCGTGCGTGTCGGGGGCGCCGTTCGGGCTCTCGAACCAGGACGACGCCGACGGGTTGTGCTCGAGCGCCGTGGTCGTCTACGACCGCGAGGCCACCCGACTCGCCGCTCCGGCGGAGCAGCTGACCGAGCTCTTCGCCGACGGCTGGGCACTCGTGGCCTTCGACGTGGCCGTTGGGAGGGCGCGGACCGTGACGAAGGAGGAGGCGCACGACCTCAACTCAAACCTGTACCGCTTCTCGATGGAGCAGTGCCTGGAGATGCTCGAGGACGCCGGCTTCGACGCCTTTCACGTCCCCTCGCGCAACGCCGTGGCGGTGTGCCACATGCACCAGCTGATGCCGCGCTTTGTGGTCTTTGTGAGCGCCCTGGCGCCGGTCGCCGTGCCGCGGCGCCTCGGTGAGGCCGCACCGGCGGTGGCCGACCGACCGTCACGCGCCCCGCCAGCACCCGCGGAGCCGGCGAAGCACGCGCCACCCGCCAGCGCGGCGACGGCACCGACAGCCCTCGTGCCCGCGCAACGGCCCGCTGCGACGTCAGCGGGGGCGGATGTGCAGTGCGCCGTGCACCACAGCAAGACGGTGGAGTTCTGGTCGCCGACGGAGAAGCGGCTGCTGTGCAGCCACTGCCTGTACTACGACGGCTACTCGCAGGAGAACTGCATTCCGATGGAGCAGGCCGCGCGCGAGGAGGCGCCGCGGCTCGAGCGGTGGGTGCAGAACGCGATCACCTTCTCGCAGGAGATACAGGCCGTCTTCGACCTCTTCGAGGCGGCGCAGACGGACGTGGCGCAAACCCACGAGCGCGTGCGCGGCGATGTGGCGCAGAGCTTCACGCGACTGCGGTCGCGGCTCGACGCGCTGGAGGCGACGCTGTTGCAGCAGTGCCAGCAGCAGGCGCAGCAGAGCCGGCAGGCCCTGCAAGACACCGTCTCGCGGGTGACGGCGACGGTGCAGTTTGTGAGGGAGGTGGTGCAGGACGCCGACGGCCCGATCGCGGCCTACCGCGCCGGCGTCGCCGACACACCCACCTACGTCGCCGTCCTGCGCAGCACGCAGCGCGCTTTTGGGGCCTGGGAGCCGGTCGCCATCCAGCCGTACGTCGACGTGGCCCTTGCGGACGGCGCGGCGCTTCTCCAGCCGGTCGAGGCAGCGCTCAAGGCGGTGCAGGCCATCGCGACCGAGCCCGGCAAGGTGCAGCTTCCCGAGGCCATCGACGTCAACTTTCTCAAGGCCGACTGCGAGGTGTGACAGAAGCCCGTGAGTTTGTGTGTGTGTGTCTGATGGTGTTGCATAGAACGAAACCTGTATGGCCCCTCCCCTTACCCCGCCCACCGTGGACGCGTGCATAGATAACGAAACCACTACTAACACAGCGGCTGGTGAACTCCGCCGCCCGCCTTGTCCGAAATGCCGCCCGGCCCACCTGGCCCCCCCCCCACCCCGCCCAACCCCTCCCCCCCGTGCCCCCAGCCCCACGGCCAAGCCCCCCCCCCCTCCTCTCCCCAAAGCCCAGCCCCCCCGAGCACCGCGCGCTCTCCATCTTCTGAGACTCCGCCAGTGGACACAATGGGGTAGCCGCCGTGGCCGCTTAGCACAGTGGCAGTGCACCACTCTCGTAAAGTGGGGGTCGCGAGTTCGATTCTCGCAGTGGCCTTGCTTTTTGTAGGTCGCGAGACCCCGGCGGGGCAAGGGGCGAGGAGGGCGCGGCAGTAGAGCAGGGGCGTCATGGCGGCGGGGTTCGCCGTGTGTGTGTCCCGTCGTCGCTGTGTCCTTCGGTGCGCTTGCAGTGGGCGAATCGCCTTCGTCCATCCTCGTTTTTATATGTAAGAGGTGCATATAGAAAGCCATCAGGCGCACACAGTCGCGCTTTTTGTCGTTCTCGCGGCGTCGCACGCTCGGTGCGCCGTCCCTCACGCCGGGACCCTGCTGGTGTGTCACATGACGCGGCGGAAGAGACTGGTCATCTCCGCCTTGCCGAAGATGACGGGCACGGCGTAGAAGGGGTTCGCCTCGCTGAGGGCGTGGCTGACGAGGAAGTCGAGGTCCTTCTCCTGCACCGCCCACCGCGCGTCGCCGGCCGCCAGCGTCGTCGGGATGCCCATGCGTGCGTTGATTTCCCGCACCCACGCCACAAACCGCACCGCCTTCTCCGCCTCGTCGGCGCCGGCGATGTTCGCCGCGTCGGCGAGCTGCGCCAGGCGCCGGTGCACCGTGCTGCCGTACATGTCGAGTGCGTGCGGCAGGATGACGGCGTTCGCGAAGCCGTGCGGCACGTTGTAGTGCCCACCCACGGCGTGCGCCACAGCGTGCACGTTGCCGACACCGGCGCGGGTGAAGGCGGTGCCGGCGAGGTGCGACGCCAGCAGCATCTTCTCGCGTGCCTCGATGTCGGTGCCGTCCTCGTAGGCGCGCACGAGGTACTTGGCAATCAGCTCCATCGCATGCAGCGCCGCCGCGTCGATGGCGGGGTAGTGGAAGACGTTCGTGTATGACTCCACGACATGCGTCAGCGCGTCCATGCCGGTCGTCGCCGTCACAAACTTGGGCAGCCCGACCGTCAGCACCGGGTCGAGGACGCAGTAGTGTGGCACGAGCACCGGGTCCATGATGGCAAACTTGTCCTTGGCCGCCGGGTCGCACACCACCGCGGCAATCGTGCACTCGCTGCCGGTGCCGGCGGTCGTCGGCACCGCCACCATCAGCGGCAGCGGCCACAGCACACGCAGCAGCCCGCGCATGTAGTGCAGCGGCGTGCGCGGCCGCGCCTGCCGCACCCCGACCAGCTTCGCGCAGTCCATCACGCTGCCGCCGCCGACGGCGACGATGTAGTCGCACTTGTGCTGGATGTAGATATTGTTCGCCGCCTCGACCATGTCGATGCTCGGGTTCGGCAGCACATCCTGGTACACGGCCAGCTCGGTGCCGTGCTTCCTCATGACGCTGATGAGGTCGTCGACGAGGCCGAACTTCATGATCATGGCATCCGTGACAAGCAGCCCGCGCCGCACCTTTGCCCCGCGCAGGATCTCAGGCAGTTGCGAGAGCGATCCTGCGCCGCGTGTGATGCGGGGGGCGCGAAACGGAAGCAGGTGGCTGGCGGCGTAGACGATGGCCTGGTACAGCCGGCACGCTGCCCGCCAGAGGACCGACGCCGGCATCGTCGCGGCGCGTGCACACGGCCGACGGATGGCGCGAGACGCGTCGGGCAAAGGGAAGGAAACACACGAAAGGAGAGGGGGGGGGGGAGGGGCTGGGACGTAGAGGGGGGGGGGGGGAGGGTACGAGACGAGGAGGCGGGTACAAGGCAATTGAAGTGAGAATAAAGCAAGGAAACCGTTTAAAGCTAATGCGCTAAGGTGCGGGGACGCGGGTGGGGGTGTGACACGCGTGATAAAGGGGTTTTCGTTTGTTCTGGGTGGAGCGGGGGGAGGGGGAGTGAGATGGCAGTGGCGAGGCGGACGGAGAGGGAGGAAAGAAGAAGTCGTGTGCACACACACAAAAAAAAAGGCAAGAGAGTTTTGAGCGTAGGGGAGGGGAGAGGGGAGGATACTGGGGACGAGAGGATGGTGCTCTGTGATGGGTGTCGAGGACGGGAGTTGCCGTTGTCGAATTGAAAAGGTATTGGGAAGAAGAAGAAGAAAAGGCGGACGGAGGGGGGGTGTAGCAGTGAGCAGGCGTAGCAGCTAGCGCGGGACGAAGGAGGAGCATAGTGGCAGAGAGAGGCACGCAAGTGGGGCACGGGCGATGCGCAGGAGATGGTGAACACTCGACAGGAAGGAGCGCCGGCGTGCGGGTGCGCGAAGGCGTCAACCCGCAATTCCACCCGCACATCTCAGTCACGCAGCACTACCCGAATGGGAGACGTGGTTTGACGACATGTTTGTGAGACGCGGCTGGCGTCTTCTTCTTTTGGCCTTGCCTTTCTCTTCTTAGGGGGCGGCAGCACAACGAGCGCCGGTGTGAGAAAGCCAAGGTCAGCAACATCTCCGCCCACAAAAGTGGGGGGCGGAGGAGGGGCCCACGTCAAAACTCGAGGACGGTGTCCAGCGGGTTGGCGCGCGGTGCTGGTGCCTCGCTTGCGGACGTCACCGGCCCCACACCCACGCCGGGTGCGCTGCTGTCAGCCGAGGCGATGTCTGGGCGCTCGATGATGGGGTACTCCAACGGCGCCCCCTCCACCTCCGCTTGCTTCGGCCCACGCACGCCGTTCTCCCAACCCCTTGCGAAGACGCCGTAGGCGACAACGATCTCCGTGAGGTCCCGCAGCGGCATCGTCTCCATGTCCGCCTCGGTGACGGTCTGCAGCAGTCGCCATGCCTCGAGGGCAAGGGCTCTGCACTCCTCGGAATCGTCTTGCAGCTGGGCACGCATAGTGCTCCAGTGCTGCGACAGCGAGTAGAGGCGTTGCCCCACAGAGACGCCCGAGTCGTCCGCGGGGGGCGGGGCGCGCCACACGAGCGTGGCGGACACGATGCTTCGATTCCCACCCCCGTGCGCGACCACGAGCGCGCGCGGCGCACGGAGCACGGCGCTCGCGCGGCCGCGGCCACAAATACGCGTAAGCATGCAGGCGGTGCGGGGGCAAAAGCACGTCTTGACGCGTGTTCTGTTTTACCCCGTTCTTTATTTTACCGGTGGCTGTACACCTCTTGGCACTCCACGGGGTGCACGAGGATGACAACGGATGCGCAGACCAGCGAGATGCTTGCAGGCGGCACGCGTTCTAGCTGCTTTGCGTGTGTGGTGGGGCACGCCAGCCAGCATGCACGAGCGACGGAGAGATGGGGGAGGGGAGGGCAGGGGAAAAGGAGTGGGTCTATATCGCGTGAGCGACGAGATGCATGACGCGTGAGTACCCACCGGCGACGCCGACGCCACGAATGTTGCGGGCAGTGTGGCAGCCTTCGGGCGCAGTTCATGTGCAGGTACGTGTCGAGGATGGAAGTGGCAGAGAGGCGGTGCGCGGTGGCCAAGGAGCCCTCAGTGACATCTGCCTTCGGCGGCTGTTGCTCTTCTCTTCCTTCCATGCTTTCTGCGTTTAGTTGCTTTGCTGTTCTAGGCTGTGTGTGTGTGTGAGGTTTGGCCTGGTACAGCCAAACGCCTGAGCAGAATCGCGGCGGGAGGAGGGGGGGGGGGGGCTGCGCGCACGCTGACGTGGAAGAACACACACACACACACATACACAGAGGAGGTCCACCGTGTGAAACAGCGAGCGAAAAAAAGTCACGGCGCTCGACGCGAAACCTCAAAAGAAGCCTCGGAGGTCCTTGTAAAGCTCCTCGTCGCTCTTGCGCGGTCGCTGCCGCTTGCCGGCCCGGTGCCACGGCCGCGACCGCGACCCTGGCGAAGGCGTTGTCGGTGCTGCCGCGTCACGGGGCTCGTCTTCAAACGCGTCGCCTGCCAGGCCCCGCATCGCCGTGTATCCTTCCTCGTCCACGCCACGGAGGCCCGGCCCCGTGGCGGCTCCCATGAGGTCTGCCTGCGCGTCCCCTGACTCCTCGTCGCACTCCTCGTTCACTGTCTGCTGCACCGAACGCTGCCGGCGCCGGATGGCCTCCTGGGCACGCAGCAGCCCCTCCACGCGCCGCGGCAGGGCCGCGGTGAGGTGGATCGGGGCCCCGACGGAGGCGTTAACGTGCGCGGACTGCTCGTCGAGAATGAGGTCAACCGCCTTGTTCACGTCCACGTAGAGGTGGCCGCGGTTGCGCTCGTGCAGCTCGACCACGAACGGAAAGGGCGAGCTGAAGGGCCGCTCCAGCACGGACTTGCGCGTCTTGTTCCGCAGCCGACGCTCCTCGTTGCTGAGAAATGCCTGTGCGGTGCCGCCGACGAGCATGTTGAGCGCGCGGTTCTGCAGCAGTCCCTCGAGGTGCTCGCCGTGGCACGTGCCGATCAGATGGACGCCGCGCTGCGAAATGGACCAGGCCGCCTCCGCCTCCGCCTCCGTCGCGATCTCGTCCACGATGACGTAGTCAGGGGTGTGGTTCTGCAGGACCTCGGTCATGACCTGACTCTGCGCCTCGCGACTCGCGACTTGAATGCGGCGACAGCGACCCAGGTAGGGCAGCGGAATAGGGCCATCGCCCCCGATCTCGTTCGACGTGTCCACGACCGTCACGCGCGGCATGTCCGGCCCCTGCGCGAGGGCGGCGGCGAGGTCACGCAGCAGCGTGGTCTTGCCCATTCCCGCCTTGGACAGGATGAGCAGACTGCCGCGCTGGGCGAGCGGGAGCAGCGCACGAGCCGCGCCAGGGACGTAGCGGCCGACACGCAGCGTCACCCCGAGCGGTTCGCCGTGCCGGCCACGCCACACCGACGCGCGGTGAGCCGTGTTGGCCACGCAGGCGCGCCCGTCGCTGCCGAAGCGGCCAATCTGCTTCATCATGTGCTGCAGCTCCGCTGCGGACGGCGGGGGCAGCTGGATGACCCACCCGCCGCTCCCACGCACCTCCACCTCCTGTCCAACGTGCACGAAGAGCTCCTCGACGCCCGCGGGGTCGAACACAGGGTGCGCCGTGACGGCGGCCCGCAGCGTCGGCGGCAGCAGCGACATGAGGTGCAGCGTCTCGGCGTAGGTGTTGCACAGGGCGAGGCCGAGCCAGTCCCTCGCGCGCAGCTCGTCCGCCCGCGCGGCATCAGTCACGAGGGCTGTGGCGTAGGCCTTGTGCAACGCGCACCACGCCGCGCGAAACGTCCCGGCGGCCCAAACGTCAGGCTCCGTCTGGTGAGCGGCGACGAGGTCGGGTCGCTTGTCTGTGATGTAGCCGAGGTCCATGCCGGACGGCGGCGGTCGCGCCGATGCCGTCGCCGGCTCGTCGAGCTCCGCGGCGCGCAGGAGCTCCTTGGTGCTGACACCGACGCGCGAGCGCATCCACCGCCGCGCCGTCGCGGGAAGCCCCGGTGCAGGCGTGCACGCCGCCGCCGCCGCGCCCTTCGCGCAGTGCACCGTGAAGCACCGCATCGTCTGTGGGTTTGGACCAGCGTTGCAGAGCACAAGGAAAAGGAAGAGGTTCTGCTGGTTTGCCGTACTCGCACGTCGCAGTTGCGTAGCACACGGCGCAAGTGGCGGGGGGGGGGAGGCGAGAGGGAAGTCCATATCGAGGTAAAGCGGTTGAAAGGCACAGTCGTTTGTGTGGCGGAGGTTGGAGGCGGCACACTCGAGGCGCGAGTCCGTCGGTTCGTGACTTCCCCAGTCGTGTTTTCTCGTGGGCCGGAGACACTTCTTCATCACATACCCTGCAGAGGAGCGAGAAGAGGGAGGAGCCCGGCACACCTCCGTCTTTCGTGTGCATCGGGACCGGTACGTCGTCCTGGTCCGCTGCTCGCCGCTTTCCTTTTTTTTTTCTTCCATTTCGCGTGTGTCCACTGTTACACAATTACAGCACTTGCGGGGCGCGGGGCGGGGGGGGGAATGGGAGGGAGCAGCGGGGGCCTGTCCCGTGTCGGAGAGCCCCCTTCCCCGCACACCCCTTCCCCTCTCCCCCCCCACTTTGCGGGGATTACATGAAGTCGTCCTCGTCCGGTACCTCGCCGTTGTTGACGCGCATGTTGTTGTCGTCCATCACCCCCTTGTACGAGCGCAGGTCCTCGATGCGCTTCTTCTCCTCGCGCTCGAGCTTGTCCTTCTGGTCCTGCGCTGCCTTGTCGGCGCGCTGCTGGCGGCGCTCCTCCATGTCGCGGTCCTCGCGCAGCTTGCGGAAGTCCACGTCGTTCTTCTCCACCCGCGTCTTCTCCAGCGCCTTGAGCATCGTGCGGTTCTTGCTGGCGATGGTGTGATACCGCCGCAGCTCCTCCTTGTGAAAGCCCACCTGGCCCACCGCCATGTCACCAGTCTTCTTCAAGTTGCTCCAGGGGGTGTAGACGATGCGGACGTCGTTCAGCTTGCACCCCTCGATACTGTTCTCCTTGGTGAGCTGGCAGCACTCCTCGATCATCTCAGGAGTCAGGTCGGCCATCCCCTTGCCCGGCGGAAGCCGGACGTACACGTGCGCGCTACTGTGCTTGTCCACGTGGAACCAGAAATCCTCCGGCCAGCCGAACTTGATCAGCTCCTCGTTCTCGTACTTGTCGCGGCCCATGTAGCACATCACGGACGGGTCCGACGTCAGCGTGAAGTAGAAGACCATCTTTTTTGTTGTTGCTTTCCTTTTCCCTGGGTAGCCGAAGCGGAGACGGGGGAGAGAGGAAAACGGCAGCAGGTGCCAATACGTAAAACAGCGGAGCGGAACTGTCGACGGTGCAAAGGGCGCACGTGAGTGCTTCTATATGCACGGGCCAGCAATGCGCAGGAGTGGTCGAATGTTACAACCCGGTTGCGATGGTGTGTTTGTGGTAAACGAACGAGGCAACCCAGAGGCGCAGACAGAGGGAAAGATGTCAACCCGGCCAGTCAAGTGCCACACGCAAACGCATTCGTGGCCAACGCCTGTCAAAGTGAAGAAACAGGACTGCGTTGTGTGTGTGTGTGTGTCTGTTTTCTCTGTCCGCGTAGTTGCTTCACCGTGACCTAAGAAAGGACGGGCACTGTCGGCGACTCGGCGAGGATGGAAATCGATGAGGACACGCAAGCAAACTGTTCTCCTCATAGGAGTGCGTGTTGTGACCGCCACAGACTCGACCACTCCCGCTTGTTGCGCGCATCTGCGCACGCTCACGCTCTCTTGTTTCTTCAGATTCGATTACGGTGTAGGTAGGCAGGTTGGGGTCTAGGGGAGGGGGGGGAGGGGGAAGAGGTAAACACAACACAAACAACCACCACATCTAGCGTCTAGATCACGGCGCCAAAGTGGCACGTGCGCACCACGGGGCGACGCGGTTGCGTCAGCGCGCCCTCCGAGAACAGACCTGTGGCGCATCGACGACGGCGCAAGTCCAGTCCACTGAACCCTTCTAGGCACGAAATGCGATATATTGCGGCAGCAGAGCAGAAAGCGTTGGAGAATGGGTCAAGCCGGCCTTTTCGTGACGGGGGCGGCTCGAGCCTCCCCCGCTTTCGTCCTCCAGGCATCAGTAGACGAGGGCCCGCCCCGTGATGATGTCGTAGCCGCGGGCGTTGGGGGTCACGCTGTATCGGCGGCCACCCCGCCAGCGCTGCTGCTGGGGGGTCTGCGCCGCCGACTGCCTCGTCGCGCGAACGATCGGGCCGCCGATGTCGACGTGGCTCTCATTGCGGTAACGCGGCGCCGCCGTCTCGCGGTGGGCGATGCCGAGCTCCAGGAAGTCCCACTGCCGGTCCGCGGCCGAGCGCCAGTGCGGCTGCGGCGACACCATGCGGACGCCACGGTGCAGTTCGTCAACGCTGCGCGACCGCCGCTCTGGGAAGAGCCGAAGACCGGTCGTACGAGGCCTCACCGGCAGCGGCGCCGGCACCGGCTTCTCCACGACCTTCTCAGGCAGCGGGAGCAGCGAGCCCACGGTGAGGTGTCCGGCGCCGCTGCTCCGGCGCGAGTACGGCGCGGCACCGACCGACGAGGACCGTGAAGATTCGGCGCCTGAGCCCGCGCGACGCTGCCGGGCACTCTGCACAATCGGGTCGTCACCGAGCCAGAACGGGCGACTCGGGGACGAGTGCGCCGGCCGTGCCACGTGGCGTCGCTGGCGCGGAGTGGACGCCTCTGCCGCGGACGGGCGCGGCGTCATGTTGGTGCCGATGTGGTCCACGCCACCGTGCGGGGTTGCGGTGCGGCGCACACCGCTCATCGGCCGCACCCACTCCACCTGCTCGCAGTTCACGTGCCGGCTGCTCTTAGGGAAGTGGCGCCGCCCACGCAGCGGCGTCTCGGCGCGGGTTGCCGTGTCGTGGGCGTAGAGGGAGAGCTGCGTGTTGGGCAGGCTGTGCGCGTTGAGCTGCCGCGCCGCGGTGTTGCGGTGCCGGCGCGACGGCATCGAGTCGCGGTCGACGAGGTGCATGAAGAGCGAGCCGACCGGCTTCCGACGGTCCTCCTCGATCTCGCGGTGGGTGAACTTCATTGACAGCGACGCCTGTGTCGGAGCCACCGGGACTGCTCGGAAGAAGAAGGAGACGGGGATAAAACACTGAAGTGGTCGGAGGCCTGGGTGGGACTCACGTGCGAGGCACTGACAGTCGCGGAGAAGAGGGCGTGAGAATTGCGTGCGAGATGAAGCAGGTGAGCCATGAGGAGGAGGAGGAGGGAGGCGGTGGAGAGTTTTGAGGAGGGAGTTCGAATGCCTTCTCGTGATGAGGTCACGACGCCTTCGCATGCACTGCAGCGTAAAGGTGCTGGCCCGATACACGTCTTCTACGGAGGGTAGGGGAGCAGGGGAGGGGGACCCCTTTCCACGTGCCGTGCTGTCCTCTACCCAACAGTGCCTGTCTCGATGGAGACCACTTTCAAGTTCGCTTCAGTCGTCTGGCGTGTAGGTGAGGGGCCAAAGGTCTCTCGGTGTGAACCTGCCTCGACTCTGGGCACATCAAATACTCCAGAAGCCGCGGGTCCGCACGCTTCACCTGATGCTCTGTCTCCGCCATCGCGGTCGGCGCAAGCACGGCTTCCTCCATCTCTGCCGGGCGCGTGCCTGCTGCTGCGTCGACAGCGTCAGACGAGGAGCTCACCATGGCATCGCGTGAACAGTGTGCCGGGATTCTGCTTGCGCTTGGGCAGTGGCACGCGCCTTCCGTTTCTTCGATCGTGTCTTGTGTATTTTTGTGTTCATGTCCCACACACACGCACACACAAACGGAGTTTTTGTGATGAAACGCTGGAGTGCGTTGATTCGTTTTTTTTTTTTTTAGAGGTGGCGGTTTTTGCGTTTTCTCTTCGACACAGCCGCCGTCTACTTGAACACAACCTCGAGCTGGTAGCGGCGCTGCAGGAAGATGCTCAGGGCGGAGTTGAGGGCGATGAAGAATAGCGGCGAGCTGAGCACGCCGAGGGCGTACTGGCGACGCCCCGCTGTGGAGAGCGGCTGGGGGTCCATGAAAACGGCGCTGGTCTGTGCGTCGAGCCAGAAGGGCGTCGACACCCCCTTGTACACGCACGTCCCGCGGTAAAACGGCAGCTCGTGAACGCGTCGCCGTCGCACCAGTGCCGTCGTCGCGTGCAGCTGAAAGACGCCCTTGAAGCGCGCCTCCGCCTTGCGGGTACCGTCGCTGTCGGCCCTGGACGGGGTAGCGGTGCTGCGTGTCACCTGCGTGAGGTCGGCGTCGGCGTCGAAGAGCAACTCGTGGTGCGTGGTCGCCGCTGCAGCCGCTGCCGTTGCCGGCTCCCCTTCCTCGCCGGCGTCGTCTGCTGAGCCAACACTGCCGCCCGACGGCCCCGCGGCGTCCGTGCCTCGACTGTGGGCAGAGGTACTCGCCGGCGCACTGGCCGCGATCGTGCGCTGCGACGCGGCGGAGAGGGAGCTTCCATGGCCGGCCGTCAACCGCGGCGAAACAGGCAACAGCGGGGGCGTGCTGTGGCTGCGTACTGCGTCCGCGCTCGCCTCATTCGCATCCGTCTCCGCGTCTGTCCGGGTCGGCGTCTCTAGTGCGTTCGAAGGTGTGTCACGGAGTTCGCCGGCTGTCACGGCAGTGGCGGCCGCCGCGCGCGTAGCGACGGCGGACTGGAGCTCGTCTGCCCAGCCCCGCTGCAGCGACTGTCCGTTGGCCGCCCGCACGAGGGTCTCGCCGCACACCAGACACGCCGTGAGCGCCGTGTCTCGCAGCGAGAAGTCGGTCATGAACGGCGAGCTCCAGCGGGCCTCTGGTGGGGCCGTGCTCAGGTGTAGCTCCCGCTGCGACGGCGTCGACCAGCCGCCGCGGGTGCTGCGCTGACTCTCCCAGTCCTCAGAGCCGCTCTTGAGGTAGTTCACTACGGCTGTGTAGTCCGCGAGCTTGTCGTTGCTTTGCCGCTGCAGCAGCTTCAGCACCTCGACGGCGAGCAGCGCGTCCTCGCTTGGCGGCGGCCGCTCCCCCACCTCGGGGTTCATCTGCCGCGTGCGCAGGTAGGCGGCGAAGCGCTGGTCGAGGGCCGTCCCGAAGTCGGACACCACCCGCAGGGCGGCGGTCTGATGCACCATGGTGGTGCGCAGCACGGAGCTCATCATGTTCAGTAGTTCCTGCTGCGTGTCGGGGTTGCGCATGAGGACGGCGTTGTTCGTCGCGCTGGTTGACACGAACTGCGCGCGGAGCTGGGACAGCGACTTGAGCGACTCGAACACCTCGCTGTGGTCGTACGTGGGGCAGTCCAGCGCCGCCTTCAGCAGCTCCAAGGTCTCGGCGTCCATGAGGATGTCCAAGGCGAAGGCTGGGCCCGCGGCGTCCTGCTCCACCTCGAGCACGTACATCATGCGGGCGTGTGTCCACACGGTGCCCATGAGCTGGTCCGTGATCAGCTGCAGCGCCTCCTCCGCCGCCAGGAGGGTGCGCCGGTCGTCCTCGCCGAGTCCAGACTCGCGCACGCACGTGTTGCACAGCGACCACTCCCACACCCGCGCCTGGGTGAAGCAGCGCAGGATGGAGAGCATCGACTCCGTCAGCGACCGCGTCATCTGCGCGTGCTCGGCCACCTGGCCGCGGAAGCTCGAGTCCGACTCCTTCGTGCTGTCCGAGAGGATCGGGTCCGGCGCCGCGGTGCACCCCGCCGCGCCGCGGCCCCCGCCATCAGCCGCCCCCCCGCCCGACCGCGCCGTCCACCGCCCGCGCGACGACCCGCCTCGGCTGGGCCGCACCGCATCCCCCGCGGCGGGCCCCCGCGGCGGCCGCGGCGAGGCCGTGGCGGATGCGCCGTCGTCGCCTGAGCGGAACATACTCGCGCTGAAGCGGAGACGGCTCTGGCGGGACAGCTTGTGCTCCTCGCCGCGGTGCACCCGAGGCTGGGTCAGCTCCTGCATCACGTCCGTCATGCGCGCCAGCAGCGTCTGGATGCCGCGGCAGGCCGCGTCGATGCCCTCCATGACCTGGTCCAGCTGCCGGCACAGCTGCATCTCCGTTCGCATAAAGGCCGCGCACCGGTCGCGCACGACGTGCTTCTGCGGTGGCGACGTTTGGTGGATCGCCTGCTGGAAGCGGTACGTGACGAGGTCGCCAATGATGTTCTCAAGCAGCCGCGCCCGCTCCAGGTGGGGCAGCAGCGCGTCCCGGGCAACGATGCACTGCGAGCGCACCAGCGTCCAGGCGTGCACGGCGTACATGTGAAAGCCCTTGTTGCGCCGCACTGACGCGCCGCGCGCCGCGCTGGACAGCTCCAGCACAACCTCGCTCATCACCCCGCTGAGCTTGCGCAGATCCTGCAGCACGGTCTCGCCCAGGCGGCTGCAGTTGGCGAGAAAGAGGAGGGCGGCGTTCGGCTTGTTCGTGCCCTCGCACCAGTGCGGCAGTGTCAAGTTCACCTCGGCGCCCTCCGAGTCGGCCGTGAACGGCGGGTAGACGACGTGCTCAAACTCGAACCCAGTCGTCGCGTTCTGGCACTCCACCGCCACCTCGGGAATCGCGAGGCGCACGGGCGTGATGGCCTGCACTTCGATCTCGCTCACGTGCAGGTGCGCCGCTTGGTGATGTCGCACGAGGCACTCCTTTACCAGCACAGGCACAAAGAAGGGCGCAATCAGGTACGGGAACGCGCACCCTTCCCCGCCATCCGCGTGCGTAGAGAACAGCTCGTCGCCTTCGGGCCCACGCTCGCCTGTCGCGCCGACACCGCTGACGCCGCCAAGGGCACTCGCCAGGCTTCCGCTCCCGAAAACGGCGGCGCCGGTGAGCGCCGCGTCAGGAGCCGTGCCGCTGCCACGCGCGCCAGGCATCCACCCCTCTGGCGGCCGCCGGCCCGGCTGCCGCAGCTCCACGCAGAGGAACTGGTGATCCGAGAACTGACCACGGCACTCGGCGCACACGCGACTCCAGCAGAACGGACACACCTCGCAGCTCGGCGAGGTGCAGGAGCACCACTCACACTCGTGCATCTTCCCCACAGCGTCCTGCTCCCTCTTGCTGAGCAGCCGCAGCGCGGCGTCCGGTGCGGCTTGTGGCACTGAGGCATCGGCTGAAGCCGCTGCCGACCCTGCTGGCTCTGCCTCAGCACTTGTAGAGCCGCTGCGAGGTGGCTGGCTTGCCGACAGCAGAGTCAACTTGCGCTCCAGAAGCCGCGCCCGTCGCACGAGGTGCTGACGGAGCAGCAGGCACGTGTTCGTGATGAAGTGGTTCTTGGCAAGCGATCGGATGTCGCCCGGCGTCCTCGTCACGGTGGCGCAGCGGTACGCACACGGCACGTTGATCTGCGTCTCGCGCTCGCGAGCAACGGTGAAGTAGAGGCAGCGCAGGCAAAAGCAATGCTGGCACTGCAGCACCCGCGGATCGACGAAGATCGACCCGCAGACGACGCACACGAGTTCGTCCTGAATGGAGTCGATGAGGGCCTTGTCCGTGCGCAGCAGCTCCACCTCCACGCCCGCCAGCGACGTCGGCAGCGGCGCCGACAGGTCCCCCAGGGAGTGCGCCATCGGCCACAAAAACAGAACAAAAAGAGGATGAGCACCACGGGAAGCGGCCCGGAGAAAAGGGCAACGTGGGGAGAGGTCAGCAAATGGCAGAGAGCGAAATGCGCTGAGAAACCGGGGGGAGGCACGTGGAGTGTTCCAGAAGTACGCGGCACACGCGCGCGCGACGCACAGGGGCCGCTGTCTAAAGGAGCAAAAGATACACACACACACGGGTAGAGTGCGCGGCACTTGGCCTGGTGCAGCCTACCGACGTACGCTTTCGGGTGTCGCTGGGGACTCTTTATTCCTTATGCAACGTCACTACCGAACAACAACAAGAAAAGCAAATGGAACGCAATGGGGAGCAGATGCCGCGCACGACAGTGGGGAGGAAAGGGAGAAGGTTGGAGAAGTCGGGGAGAAAGAGAGCGCATGCGGTACTTCGTTACGGGCTTTGATGACGTGCACGGAGTGGTCTCCGTGGGACAAGGACCACAAAGAGGCGCAGTTGCCCCCACCAGGCAATAAAGGCAATTTTTTTTCGAAAAAGAAAAACACAAAAGTAATGGAGGCGTTGTTGCAGAACCTGTGTGTTTGTGTGAGTGGGGGTGTGGGAGGGTGGAAGAGGGGAGAAGTAACGTGAAAGCCCAGAGAGCAGAAGGAGAGCAACAAGGCGAGAATGGGGTGGTGACAAGGTAGCCAACACGTGGACCCGCTCCGTTTCTCTAGTGCTCAAACCTGGTCCCGCCGTGACCTGGCGCGGTGGCCCAGGCTTATGCGGCTCTGGCGCGCAACGCTTCAACACATCTTCGGGTTCTTTCTTCTTTCCTCGCGGTGCGCGATGCTCAGCACTACCGAGGGAGTTTGTGCGAGAAACCGCACGGAGCAAAAACAAACAAAAGTCACGTGCGGAGTTGCCGCGGTCGCATAAAACACGATACGCCCATGAGGGGTGTCCTGCACGCCCACGCACGATGGAAACGGCCAACATCAGCCAAGCAACAGAAGCAGAAGAGCGCTGCTGCGGCTGCGAGTTGGACGGCGCTCGTCAAAGCACATGAATGGAGCTAAGAGACAGAAAAGTGGAAAAACAGCTCAGAAGCAACGTCGCGTCCGGCGAAGACCCCTCCTCGTCTTCACTGCAGTGAGGGAGTGGCGTAGGCACGGGGCATCATGCATGTGCTGCACTCCACGGGGGTGGGTGGAGGCGCAGCCTCTCCGATCCCACGAGCCACGTGGCGACGAGGTCGGCAATCGCCGAGCTGGCCGTCAGGCCCGGCGACTCAATGCCATTCAGCCACACTACCGCCGCTGCCTCACCCACGTGGGGCTCACCAGCATCAATTGAACGCATGCACGGCACCGCGGCACGCTGCCCTGCGCCATCGCACGAGGTTAGAGAGATGCCATGCAGCGAGTCCACCAAGAAGTCGCGGAAACCCTCGCCAGGGGCGGCGAGCTTCGGGCGCAGGCCGGCAAAGTCCGCGAAAAAGCGCTCCCGCTCGACACTGGGCACATACCGCCGCACGGCCGCGTACTGGCTGTCCAGAAAAGCCGCCTCGTCCGCCGCACCGCGGGCCACCGCGACATCTGCAAAGTCCTCCACGTACACCGCATCCGGGCCGAAGCGCACGTGGCCCGCCATATCCACTACGCTGTGCACGCCGAGCCCCACCAGATTCGGGAGCGGGCACGGGTACACGAGCCGCGAGAGCGGCGGCTTACCACGGTACCCCGCGTAACGCCCCTTGCACGCGTAAAGGCGGTGTGCGTGGGGCTGGTGCACCGGTATGCCGTCAGCGCAGTGAAAGCGCGACCACAACGTGTTGGCGTGCAGCCCGGCGGCGCACACGACTCCCTTGCGCACATCGATCGTGTACGGCTCCGCTCCGCTCGTGGCGTCTGTGTTGCCGACCGTGACGAGAATCGGCGCCGCCCGTGTACCCTCCTCCGTCACCTCCATGGGCACGTCGACGCGAGTCACCTCTGCATTGCAGAGCACGTAGCCCTCCGGGCCGCCTTCGACCACGTCGTGGAAGAAGTCGGCGAGGGAGTGGACATCGACGATGCCGGTGCTCGTTGAGTTGACGATAGTACGCATCTGCACAAGCGGCTCCTCGGCGTGTGTGGTGGCAGCCGACACCATCTCGAACGGGATGCCGCGTTCCTTCATTTTGGAAGTGAGACCTTCCAGCTGCGCCTCCTCCTCTGCGTCGCAGGCGCCGATCCACTTTCCCATTCGGTGGGCACGGATGCGCTGCGGAAACCTGTGCTGTAGGCGCCAGATGTTCGCGTTGCCCGCCATGCATAGGCGGGTCTTGAGAGAGACACCGGGGTAGTAGAGGCCGCTGTGCACGACGCCACTGTTCCGTGAGGAGGTCTCCTGGATAAGCCGTGGTCCGCGCTCCAGCACCGCCACGCTGCCAAACGGCGACAGCGCCGCGCCGACGGCCAGGCCGACGATGCCGCCGCCGATGACGCAGTAGTCGAGCTGCAGCATCCGTGAAACCGTCCCCGTGCTTGAGGGATGAAGTGTGCGGGGTGTGGTGCTTGTGGGGGCGAACGCAAATGGGTACAGTGCAGTGGAGCAGGAGAAATAGACTGGTGTGCGTAGGTGTGCCCTTCTCTTCCCCGCAAAACCGAGGTGAGGTGGCCGTGAGTGCGAGTAGGGAGATGAAACGAAGGCAGCGATCCAGCCTCGCCTTCGTCGCAGGACTTGGACGGTGCCACCGCTCCGGCATATGCCAAGTCCCACCAGCAGCGTCGTTTGGTGTGCCCAGCAGCACCGCTTCGAAAGCATTGCCGTGTACGCCAGAGAGAGAAGGGAGACGGGGGAAAGGGGAAGGGGCGAGAAGAGCCGCGCACGACAGAGCAACTCGCGGGTGGGTAGCTCCGCTACACTCGGCAGTTTGGGCGCGCACGCTGGGCTCATGAGACCATTGTCCCTGTTGCTCTCTGCTTCCACTGCACGGTCTCTGGTGCCGCTGACGCAACACATACGGTGCCACTACCTTTCCCCAAGCAACTCCCAAACGCACACGTTCACCGCACGCTGCCGCTTTTCTTTTTGTGACTCGGTCGGTTTGTATGTGTGCCTGATTGCCATCACACCATCTTGCACTGCGAAAGAGGGGGGGGAGGTATAAGGGAGCGCTACCTGCAGTGTACGAGTCCGTGCGTGTGCGTGTGGGGGGGAGGGGGGGGGATTCGAGCAAGAGTAGAAGACCAAGAAGGCTGACACAGCGATGATGGCAAGCGGTGGGACAGCGTTTCAGCGAAGCGCCGCGCCAAGGGGGATTGGAAGGGACGGGGGGTGGAGGGAGGAGGCGAAGCTAATAGGGGAGGGGAGGGGGGGGGGGCCGTCGTGTCATTCTGGCGAGGCGTTGGCACTAAAGGCGTGCTGGCCCACGTTTATGGGAAGGTAGAGTCGGGGGAGGGGTAAGGGAAGAAGACGGTACGGCTAAGTCAACTAAGTGCAGTAAACGAGAGAAGAAGAAAGACAAGCAATGTCAAAGGCGAAGACGACTCGACGGAAAGCGTGCGCGAAGGTTGCGGGCTGTGCGTAGTGTCTCGCTCAGCACCCCGAGAGAGGCCGGGGCAGTGTAAAACAGAAAGCGCCACATGCGGGCAAATGCACGAGGCCCAGAGCTCGAGGCCCACGCCTTTCTGCACAAGTGAGGGTGTGTGTGCTGGTGTGCTGAGCGGCCGAGGAGAGACCGCGGTACTCGCAGTCCCCGACGAAGCATTTTGGCAGCACAGGCTCTAGGCAGTTGCGACGTCCGCTGCTTCTGCTTCGCCCAGATTCGGTCTGCGTGCGTGCGTGTGTGTGTGTGTGTGTGTTTGTGTGGACGACGGGGTCTTCTGGTGCGTCTCGCCAGGTCGAAGCGACCAGAGGCGTCCACCCAGGATACCGTATCCTCTCTGTGAGCTGCTCCCCTACACCACCAAGCCGGCAACCGTGGTGACGACCGAGGCCACCACAATGCCCGCGCGCAGGGACGGCGACGGAATCGCTTTCTGGGCGTACTCAGTTGCCAGGAAGCCACCCGCCAGGGCCATCAAGCCGGTGACAGAGATGGTGATGCTGACGTATTTGTGTGCCGCGCGCACAGCGCCCCGCCTTGGGCTTGCACGCGGGAGCACGTAGCGCAGAGTTAAGCCAAGCATCATCTGGCACAGAATCGAAGCGCCGCACAAGGCCCCGACAATGGCGTGCGGCGACTTGAGGTGGCCGTAGTTCTTGGTGATCTTGGTGTACTCCACAGCACCGAACCCGGCCGCAGCGGCGATCTCCATCACGAACGACGCCAGCTGATGCCGCATGATGATCTCGTCGCGAGGCAGGCGCGCGTCGAGAGGCTCGGGCTCGCCGCTTTCACCCTTGCGTGGCGCCTTTCTGCGAGGCTGCCGCAGCCGCTTCACCCCGCTCACGACGTCCGGCATCACCATGACGAAGGCGACCATCATGCAGGTGGGGTGGTACTGGAAGATGTCCGCGTAGCTGTCCGACATCTGGAAGAGCTGCGCGCTGAGCGGCACGATGATGCCAAGCGCCGCCAGGCTGCGCACCCGACTCACCACCTCCGCTTTCGAGAGCGGAACATCGAGCAGATCGGGTGTCTTGCCGTTCTCCATGATGGGCAGAGGCTTTGGAAGAGGCAACACAGCGCAGAGTTGCAACGAAGCTGTACGTGTCACGGGGAAACGTATGCTGAATGCCGCGGACAGCAACAACGGGTTATGTGTCGTAGGGGGGGGGAGGCGGAGCGAGGGAGGGAGGGAAAGCACGTGATATGTGTAACACAAAGAGAAGGGGCTGGGTTGCGATGGGTGCGGTAATCTAGAGTGCAGACACACGAGCGTGAGCGAAAACGGCGCGCACGTGCAGAGGAGATGAGGAGGAGTGCCAAGTGCAGACAATTTCTTTTCCATTATCGTCATGCGAGCATGCGCGGCCGTGGCGGCGAAGCGGGTGACGAGGACGTCCTCGGTTGTCCTGTCTTGTGCAGAGGCCACCACGGAAAAGAGTGCGGCCCGCTCGCATCGGTGTAGCCTGGACTTTCCGAGGCGGAAGAAGGTGTCTGCTCTCAGGGCGTGGGAGCAGCTGTATGTGTGTGTGTGCCAACGCTGTGGGTGAGGGCGTGCCCACATCACGACCACTTGCGCAGCGAGAGGGGGCGCTGCAGTCACACCGAGTTGTGTGTTTCCACCAAAGGTAAACTGTTTGGGAAAGCAAGCGCGCTTACAGACAAGCCGCCCTGTTGTACATCCAAGGTGCCAAGAGATTGATCAACGGTGAAGTGGGGAAGAAGGAAAAAGAAAAAGAGATCAAAGTGGGTGGTGAGGGAGCGTGAAAGGCTGAGCACGGCTCGCTCGCGCAAATTTAAACAAGGGAAAACGCCGGCAAGTCATACATCACTCGTCCGCGCCGCTCTTTCGTGTGTTGGGCTTTGCTCCGCTTGCGGCGGAGATACGGGGAAAGAGGTATGTGACGTGACGGAGGGTCGCGGGGGGGAGGGGGGGGGTGGGGACGGGTCGCCAGGAGGGGCGACGCGGGGGAGGTGCCAACATCTCGGCAAGACAACAAGAAGTGTGATGGTAGTTCGCCGCCTTGCGAACCACAAATGAAAGAGAAGATCGACTACTCCCCCCCCGCTGGCACCTCTTCGCGTGGGGGGGGGGAAAGAAGCACCCAGGGTAACATGACACTAGGAACGACAAGCAGCACCGCAGCGAAGATGCGCGAGCTGACACACACACACACACACACGTGTAGACGCAGGCGCACGCGCGAAATAGGATGAAGGGGAACGCGTGTGGGCGCGCGCATGGTGAACAGCAACCGCAAGGCAACCCACAGCAAAGGGAAGAGGGGAGAGGGGGGGGGGGGAAGCTCAGCAGAGAGCGTGGGAGAGGAAAGAAAACAAAAACAAAGTGCGCGTGTCGAGGGGCCGGAGCTGAGGCCCCCTTCGCCACTCCACGCACGTCTCATGACGCGGCTCCGCGGAGCGTGTGAGCGCTGTACTCGGAGGTGTCTGACGAGATGCTGACGACGCACTTGCCCCGCGACCCGGTAGGCTGCAGGCACGGGATGAGGAGCAGCGACTCTGGCGGGTGCTCGCCAAGGTCGAAGCCGGCCTGCACGTAGTTGCCGTCCACGTAGGCCGAGTGCGCCAAAACGTTGACAGGGTCGAGCCTCCCCTCGAGGGTCTCGCCCGGCTGCCCGGTGTTGTACACCACGGAAAACATGATGGCTGGCTCGATGGTGTCGTAGTCGACCATGAGCAGCGAGACGGTAAAGCGCTGGCAGGGTCGCAGCTTGGACAGCTCGATCTGCGGGTGCCCCGTGCCCTCATAGTAGTTGCCGCTCCCCTTCGCGTCGTCCCACGCGATTGTCAGCTCCTTCTTGGACCACATCGGAACCCCCACCACCTCCAGCAGCGGAGCGGCGCACCACACGCGGTAGTGCACCTGCGCCCGCGTCCCGGCCGGCCGCAGCGAGCAGATCGCCGTGTAGTACTCGGAGCTGTTGAAGTACGCCGGGGTGATGACGCTCTCGAGAACTGTGTGGCGGTCCAGCACGTAGGTGTGCGCCGGGTGCGGCTCGATCTCGCCGACCGTGCGGGTTGGGCACCGCATCACGTCCAGCTCGCCGGGCACAAGGGCGAGGTGCAGCGTCGGGGTGCCGTCGCCGTCCTCCTCGAGCAGCGGCCGCTGCTCGTACGCCTCGTCCACGTCGAGACTTGCCATGTCCTCCGTGGCGGACAGGTCGACCGTCGCGGCCACCACGATGCGGCACGGCGCCGCCGTCATGGAGGACGAGGCCGACGAGCTGGAGGGCTCCGACGGCGGGCCGAGCAGCGTCGAGGTCGTGGTGCGATGCCTGCGCTTGTGCTTCGCGTGCTGCAGCAGGAGATTTGCGTCGCTGGCCACGCGCGCCTGGCCGTCGAAGAAGATGGCGATCTCGCTCTCGTTCTGACCGACCTGCCGCGTGTTCGCGCTGGCGGCGCAGAGCACCTCGGCGGGGACGGTGCGCTGGTCCCAGTACTGCGCCTCGTGCGCCTTCAGCAGCATGCACGGCGAGGTCGTGATGACGACCATGTCGAAGTCGTCCAGCAGCCGCGCCGCGTACGTTGTGGGCACGATCCAGTACTGCGACCCTGCGTCGAGGGTCAGCTCGAGCGAGATGCGGTCGCCGAGGTGCCGCACCTCGGACCAGAGCAGCGCGGCGAAGGCAGAGGCGCCGCTGCGGATGCTGGACGGTTCTTGCGCATCCCACGCGCCCTCGCGCTCGGCCCCACCACCACCGACACCCGCCGGCACGGTGTCCTCCATCGACGTGACCGGCGGCGGCGCCCCGCCGGGCCGAGCCGTCCAGTCCGTCGCGAGCGTCGTCGGGCAGTGCAGCGGGTAGTGGGAGTCGCGCAGCAGCTGCAGCCCCACGCCGCCAACGCCGTCGTCATACTCGCGCACCGCACCGCGGGCGCGCCGCAGGCTTGGGTCGCGTCGAGTGAGCTGCAGGTGCAGCGTCGTCCGGTAGGGGAAGGAGAGGCGGTAGTGCGGGTTTGTGTGCCACGTCGGCTCGCGCGCGTGGCCGCCAGCCGAGTCGCGCGTCCAGGCGCCGTGCACGTCGTGGCGGTAGAACTCCTCCCCAAAGATGCGGCACGTGTGCACCCACTGAAAGTTCTGGATGAAGTCGGGGAAGGAGATCCAGAAACTCGACTTCTGCGGCTTCGGCCCGGCCGGGGAGTTGGCGCCAGCCGCCGGCGCCAGCATCGAGTCCAGCGGCGTGGCCGCCGTCGCCCCTTTGAGCGACCCACTGGTTTCGCTCAGCGCCGTCACGATGGAGCGGCGCAGCGACGTCTTGGCGAGCGCCAGAGCGGCCTCGGTGCGCTGCGGGAGATAGCTGCCCTCACTGCGCCGCAGTTGGCCGCTGCGGCCGCGCGACAGCAGCATCTCCGCTACCTCCGGGTGCTTCTTCCACAGCGGCGAGTCGTCGGCCCAGTCGCCGCTCCACTTCTCGCGGCCGCACCACGGGTTGCGCAGCTCGAGCAGCCGCACCCCGCCGGCATGGCAGACCCGCACAATCTGGTAGCCGCTCCGGGCGTGGATGCCGCCGTACGTGCGCGTGGCGTCGCGGCTAAAGGCCACCGCGGCGGTGAGGTAGGTCGACACACCGTACGTGCCGCCAGGGGCGTCCATCGACGTGCTGCGGCCACCGAGGTAGGGCCGCTTCACCGAGGCGGTGCGGGGCGGGCCGCCGAGACCGGATCGCCCGCCCACGGCCCCGCGCGAGGGCACCCCGAGCGCTCTGAGCAGCGTCTCGAACACCTTCGTTGTCGGGGCCTCCTCCACGGGGTGCAGCTCGTATGTGTCGTACAGCCCGCTGGTCAGCCGGGACATGAGCCGGCCACAGTTGCGCGCCACCTCCTCGCAGATCAAGGTGTCGTCCGGCACCGTGCCCCAGTCCCCGCCCGCCGCCGCCCCGTCGCTCACCCGGCGAGAGTCGTGTCCGCCATTGATGCCGCCGCCGCCGCCACCGCCGCCGCCGGCCCCGCCGTCGACTCCGCCGGCGCCATTTCCGTCCGCGGCGCGCTGCAAGTTCTCCTTGGTGAGAAACTGCCACGCGATGGCTTTGCGGATCTGCGGGCCGTCGATGCCGCTGTGGTGCTTGTCGAAGTGGGAGTCGAGCGCGTGGTAGCCGCCGTGCAGCTTGGCTAGCATCTTTTCCAGGATGCAGGGCCAGAAGGCGGTGCCGTTCAGGGAGGGCTTCGTGAAGATGAGGTTGCCGCAGCGGTCCACCGGCAGGAAGTCGTCGACGAGCAGGTATCGCCACCGGCCTTCCAGAAATATGCGCATGGTGTAGATGCCCGGGCAGTCGATCCCACGCTGCACCCGCATCCCCGCCAGTGGCTGCCCCGTGGGCGACGCGCACAGCATCGCGCACAGCGTCTCCACCTCCTTCACGGTGGCCAGCAGCGCCGTAAAGGCCCACGTGAAGCCCTGCGGGACGTCGGTCGGCAGCTGCCCGTGCATCGAGGTCACGTGCGGCGACACCCTGCCACTCCAGCTCGTAGCGGTGGTGGCACTCGTGCCTGGGGTCACGCCGCCCGCTGTGATGCTCCCGGACGCACCCGGCCGCGACAGCTTCCGCTCACCCACGGGTCCCGCAGCGTCGCCCGATGGGCTTTCGCGTGACCCGGTCGCCTTTGCCTCGGGCGACTCGGGCCAGCCAAAGAGCGTCGCTTCTGGGTACAGCTCGCCGATGCGGCGCCACCCGGCAATGCCGTACGTGTGCCGCGCCGTCCGGTGCAGGAAGCTGTTGTGCGAGTTGAACTGGTCATCGTCGAAGACGTAGTGCCGTCCCTCACACCAGCGCCACACGTCCGCCGTCGGGTCCTCGTCGAAGAGCGCGTCGGCGACGGTGTGCGTGTACGTCCGGAAGACGTGCTGCAGCTCGTGCGCGGGGCTGCGCTGCCGAAGCGGAGCGGTGGTGACAGGCGAGCCGCGCATGAGCAACGCCGCCACCGCCGCCGTCCCGCCGCCAGCAGCAGGCGCAGCGGCAACAGCCGCAGGTGCAGTCGCCGCACTCGGTTGCACGGGCGTGGCCTCGCGGTGCTGCGAGGATTCACCAGCCAGGCTGGGTACTTCCGGCGCCCTCGTGAGGTCGGCCGGGGAGGCGGGCGAGGTGAGAAGGGAGACGTACCTCATCGAGCTCCCGCCTGCGACCGACTCCGTCGGTGGGCGCGCGGCCCTGGCGCGGTTTTTCTCCAGCTGCACCTCGATCACCGTCACCATGGACGGGCGCACCAGCGTGTGGTCAAGGTAGATGTACTGGATGACCGAGTTCTGCTTGGCCAGCTCGAGCAGCGGCGAGGCTACGGCGAGGGTGATGGGGTTGTTAGACAGGTTCAGCTTCAGCAGCGCGGGGTGACGCCGCAGCCGTGCGCAGATGATCTCGACCGCCTCATTGCCAAGTTGCTGGTCCCGCAAGTCGAGGCTGCGCAGACACGTCGCGCTCTCGATCACATCCAGGAGCGGAATCACGCCCTTGCTGCCAAGGAAGTTGCGTGACAGGTCGAGCGTGGTGAGGCGGCTGACCTCGTCCGGCACATTCGAGAGCAGCTTCAGCACCAGCGAGTTGCACGCACAGCCCAGCTCGTTGCAGCGCTTCTTGTACACCTCCTGCTGCGTGTAGCCAACGTAGTAGGACATTGACGAACGTGGCTGCGTTGGGTGTGTGCTGTGGAATGGGAGCAGGCGTGGAGAGACAGATGTGTGGAGTGGAAAGAGGGCGGCGAAGAAATAGAGCAGCAGACCTTGGGACTGTGAAGATCTGTTTGTTTTACGCTCTTTGACCTTGTGGTGGTGGCAGCCTACGCACACGCAAGCGTGACGACAGTTGAGTCAGGAGAGAGAGCGCTGGCGGAGTGCGGCAAGGGGAGGAGGTGGAGAGCAGCAGAGTCGGGGGTGCAGCGGACGCTTGGTTACAGCTCGGAATAGCGCTCCGCATCAGGTCGCACGCAAAGCTCATGTCTTGCGGCATTTTTTTTTTTTTTTTACGCCGGGCAATCACGCCGCGCCGACGGATTCACAACGTGTGCAACCCGCTCCGGCCCTCTCGGCAACCCACACTAGAGCGTGCGTCTGTGTCGACGTGACAGCTGCGCTGGGTGGGGATGGGGGCGGTGAAGAGCTGACTTCGATACGTTCATAGATGTACTCTTTGCACGCATACGCCGAAGGCGGTGTAGGCGGCAGCACGGCGCTCATCCGCGCGCTCGCTGGGCGCGGCGAAAGGAAAGCATCACAACGCCGCAGTGTGAAGCGACACACCAGGGCACACGCAGAACCAAATCACGCGAGGGAGCACATGAAGGCAACCCTGAAAAAGGTAGACGCAAGGTGAGAGCCCACACACACACACACACACACCCACACACACACACACACCCACACACTCACACACACACACACACACACACACATACACAGGCCGACACGCACGCAGGGGTGAGAAATCTGCAAAACGGCACTTTTCTTTTTTTAGGGGGAGGGTTTGCAGCAATCGCCACTTGGTGGCGGCACAGACACAGACGCGCACAGAGGCGCACCGACGTGTGGTAAGGCGACAGCGATGTACGGGTCCGCACGGCGGGAGACCTGACGAGGAAAAGAAAAAAACGGGAGAGACGTTGAAGGCACTGAAGGTGACGAGATGCGCACAACAACGGCCCACACAACAAGGGAGAACGCGCAAAGAGTCGGAAGAGTGCCATATCGCTCCTCAATTGCAAAACAAAAAAAAAAGAAAAGAAACCAGGGAAAGCTGGCCGATGTGCAAATGACTCGAGCACATCAGGGTATGAGAGGCACAAGTGGCACTAGATGAAGTGCTGCACGCCTCCGCGTGCGCCGCACTCACAAAACAGGGGAGAAAGAATAAAGACACGTTGTCATGTGTTGTACAACGGAAACGGGCGCACTTCGTAGTTCCCTACAAACCTCAAAACACGGCTGATCAATGGGCGTTGTGTGGGTGTGGGGGAGGGGGGGGGCACCATGAGAATCGAGGCCACTTGATACCGCCGCACTCCGACACAAAAAGAACTCACACGGGCACGTGCACAAGAGCCGGAGACGCACGCGTGGCGTTGCTTCTACGCGAGGTGCGAAACTCAAGAAGGAAAAAGTGAACGGGAGTCGTGCAATCCCGCTGAAGCACAGCGAAAAAAAAGAGGCAAAGACGGCTGCGGAGACGGTGATGACGGCGCCGGCCGTACAAGTCGGAGAGGTAGTACGCTGCACTGACGATGGGGCCCGACTGCAGCAACACCGACGGGCCCGCCGGCTCGAACTCGGCCGACGACGGCGTCGTGTACAGCCCGACGAGCAGCATTGGACAGACGAGCATCGTGTGCACTGTGGACATGGCGGGTGACGCGTTATCAGACTTCGTCACGGCATCGAGGCAGCGGAGGCGTGGCCAGTGGCGCTTCATCAGACGTCCATGAGACATCAAACAGCATCGTGAAGAGGCGTACAACTAGGGAAAGCTGCGCCACCCCGAGCCTCAGCGGCGACGCGAGCAACGGCGGCGGCGCCGCCTTCCCCACCCTCCACCTTAAATTCACCGCATAGCCGGGGGTCACGCGGGTGGAGGTGCCGGTGAGGAATGAGTATGAACGAAGTACGTCACCGACGGCGAAAGGGAATAGGCTGGTTGCGAGCGGCTGTGGCGGAGAAGCCTGGAGTAAGGTGATCTGCCCCGATGTTGGAAGTGGTCGGAGCGCACGGAAAGGGAGAAAAGAAAAAGCAGCTGACAGCGTGGGTAGCGGACGGCAGGGGGGAAAGCGTAAAATCAAAGGAGACGGGGGTGATCTGAGCGGGGTGGGGGGTGGGGAAGTCGATGATGCTGAGTGCGCCATAGTGGGCACGGTAATCCCCATGGATGTGCGTGTTGGGGGGGGGTGAAGATTGCAGGGTATGTGGGGCGCAGCGGTCAGCTAGGACAGGACGGAGGGAGGGGGGAGGGTCAGGGAACACGCAACGGAGGGGAGCACATTCTTCTCATCTGGTCGTTTGCGTGTGTCACAGGCAAGTCCACGACGAAGGGCGGCGATGTAGTCGTCTCCACCACCATCACCACCCTCTCATGGCAATGCACACGTCTTGCCAAACACGACGGCGACGCTCGGTAGTGGCGAATTACGGAGCTGGAGGAAGAATCTCTCCACGTTTCAGCCCCACGCATGCGCGTGTCCGTTCCAGCCACGTGCGATGCTGTCGCCACTGAGGCGCACCGTGCTACGAGGTCGAACTCCCTCAAAACGCTCAAACTCCAGAGACGAGCCCGTCAGGTGGCCCACAATGGGGAGCGTTCGAACGATGTTGTTTCTCAGTGGAACGTTGAGAAATGAGGAACTTGTGAGCCTACGGAGAGAGAGAGACAGGTGCATCAGCACGGCGAATTCCACCGTCTTCATTTTCTCCTTCCCTCCGGCATCACGCACCAGCGTCATACCCTTGTGTGTTCGCTGACTGCGACGCACCGCGCTAACTAAAAGAAAGAAAAAAAAGAACAACGACAACGGTGGGCAACGCAACCTCACGACAGCGTCAACGCATAACTCCCTCACTCAACGCAAACGCCAACGGCACAACCTCACGCTTGCCGCACATGCGCGTACCGCAGCCGCGCAGCAGCAGCCCATCCCCCTCCCCCTCATCCCCCACTACCTCCCCACAGGAAGAGGTCCAATGGGGACGAGAGGTGGACGGGCAACCACGTGCAGGCCACGTACACCTCCACGAGGAAAGCGGTGGAGATAGGGGAGGTTACTCGATTGAGACGACGGCAACAGTCCGCATCCTGCGTGCCTCTTCTGCCCATGCATCTAAGCCGCATCTGCCATCGCAGGCACCCGTCCCGTTTCTCATACCTGCTTGCGAGCCGGGTCGACATCCTTCATGGCAATCGTCATGCTGTTGCGGTAGCACACCCGACCCAACCACGCCGCGAGGCTCACCGTTGCCAGGTAGAAGAGGCACGACACAATCCACAGCCGCCCGTAGTGGTTCTGGCCCTGGAACTCGAGCGGGTACGCGGTGGACACCCACAGCGGAATCGTGAGACTCCACATCACCACCATCGCGACCGACCACAGGAGTGACGGCCGCTCCGACTTGGGTGCCACCGTCGTGTGCGTCAGCAGCGTCGGCCGCGCGGGGTCGCAGAAGACGAAACCGAGGAATGGCAGGAACCACACGAAGTACTGCACGGTGCACACCTTGTTGAAGGCGACGAAGAGGATCGTCTCCACGCAGCAGGCGTGGGCGATGTTCTTGCGCAGCTTCCACGACGCGTAGAAGAGGACGGCAAACTGAGGCAGAAACGCGAAAAGGCCGGCCGAGTAGTCGACGCCGACGCCGAGGTCGCGGCGGCCCATGTTCAGGTACATGAGAAGCCAGTAAGGGGAGAAGTTGTGCCGGTGGTCCTCGCGGTGGATGTGGTAGATGAAGGCCTCGTCAAGGTACTGCTGTCCGTACACGCGGTAGCACAAGAACGTCGGTACGGCGAAGGCGACGGTGAAGCAGATGCCGCATCCGAGTACGACAGGCGTCGCGTAGGCGATGCGGCGCAGGAAGCCGCGCTGCTTCGTCCGCTCCCAGACCCCCAACACAAGGGGAAGGGCATAGATGACAGGGTAGATCTTGAAGTGAACGGCGAAGCCGAGGATTGTGGCGGCCATGAAGTGGCGCCCCTCCGCGAACTTCGCCAGCACACCCATGCTCATGAAGGAGATGAGCATGTCGCTGTTGCCGCGGGTGGAGACGTTCAGGACGACAGGGTTGAAGAGAATGAACACCATCACCATCCACTTGGCGCTCCGCTGCGTCGCAAAGCGCACGAGAATGCGGTAGCAGTAGTAGGCGGCGCCCAGGTCGCTCAGCGTGAACACCACCTTGCCCAGCGGGTTCGCCACCAGAGCCGCGGGTAGCACCAGCACGGCCAGCAGCGGCGTGTAGCGGTAGGTGGTGCGGTCGAAGGGGGTACCGCCGCGCAGCATTTCGGCGGCGCCGTCAACCACGATCATGTAGTCGATGTCGGTGTACTTGACGCGGAAGTAGTAGTCGTGGAAGACAGAGTAGATGAGAAGCACCAGCCGCACCACGCCGCCGTACAGCAGCAGCCTGGCGATGCTCTGCCGATCCAGCCACGACGAGGCCTCGCCCATGACTGCTGGTAGGGATTGGAAGTGACGAAAGGAAGCGAAAGATGGGCGAGTGGGTGCAGGGGCCGCGCGAGGTGCGTGTCGCGTGTGCGAGAGGCAAGAAGTGGCGCAGCGAGCGGGGCTTGTCAGGGGAGATGAAATCAGTGGCTATGAGTGCTGCGAAAGACACACACACACACATACACACGCACAAAGACACCATGCGAGGCGTGCGCTTCGGTGCAGGTTCAGTTTCCTGGTTCGGCAGCGGAAACACAAAGGAGGGAAAACAGAAGACCTCACGAGTGCGTGCGTGCGTATGTGTGGAGAAAGCGCCGGGAGGTGGAGTGAGAGGCAAGGCGGAGGGGAAGTGACGGCGCAGGTTTGCAAAGCGGCCGGGCCACTCAGTAGGGACGCATACAGCTCCAACCGTCACAACGACGAGTACGAAGTCGTCTGCGTGTGTGTTTTTGTGTGTGTGTGTGTGTGTCCATGTGGTTGGTGAACAGGTGGAGCCTTATCAGTTTCTCAAGCCTACTCGACTGCAGGGTCTTCTTGTTCTAGTGTTTGGGCTACAAAGCTGGTGTTTGAGGGGAGGAGGGGGGGAGGCAAGCGTGTCCCAGAGATGCAGGGCAATACCGCAGCGCTGGTCGGGTGGAGGGGGGGTACCGGAAGTAGCGCGAGGGAAAGTGGAGAGGGTGGCAGCTGTCCACTTCAACAGAAAAAAAAACACAAGAACAAAGGAGAAGGCGTTGTATGGGAGAGCGGCGCTGTGTGCGCCATGCGAGGTGCGGCAGCACATCCTTGCACGCGTATGTGACGAAGCAACCAAACACACAAGAACAAAGACTCCTGGAAGGCGTTCAACACAGCGACACATCGGCACACCCACGTGAACGCATACACGCAGATCAAGTCCACAAAGAGTCACCGCACGTCCACGCATCGACACACACACATATAATTGTATGAATATACATCCCGACACGGCTTGAGCCGTGCGGAAGAGAAATGGAAAAGAAAAGCTGGTTGGCACATCGGGACGTGCTCAAAGACGCAAATGGCGACCCGCTCCAGTGGAGGCGCTGCTACAGGACGTCCTACGTGACTCAGCAGGGAGTCTCTGCGTGCGGGTGGTTGTGCTCGTGTTTTCTGTGGCTGATGTATAGTCTGTGCGGGCACGTCTACGCGACAAGAGAGCGTCGGCTGCGCGCATCAGCAGGCTCGCCGCCTGAACAGCGTCCGGCAACGTGTCAACTCTGCCCGATCTTGCCATCGGTGAAGGAGTCGATCAGCTGAACAGGGTTATCAACGCGCAGCGGGGCGCGTCGCAGCTCCTCGCTACCAAGCGAGGCATCGGGCATGCGGTCCAGCTGGCGCGTGTCGTCCAGCAAAGACGCCGCCGCGGCCCGGCCCACACCGTCCTCCTCCTCCTCCTCCTCTTCCTCCATCTCGTAGTCTCCGCTGTCCTGTACCAGGGCACAGGGGTGCGGCGAGGGCACGCGCACCGCCAGCCCTCCGAACCGGTCCGGGGCCCCGCTTATCCCGCCGCGCTCCTCCGGCTCTAAATCGTGCAAAGCCACAAGCGAGGACCGCGCATGGGTGTCGTCTTCACGGCCGCCGTGCATCCGCGGCGCTTGTGGCGATGCCGGCACGGCGAGCGGGGCAGACGCTGTGGCGGGCGCAAACTGCGCCTCGGCAAACTTGGACTCCCACGGGAACGGAGGCCGCGTTGGCTGACTCGGCCCCGACGTCGGCATTAGATGACGCGCCTTCACAAGCCGAGCCGAGCCCATGTCGTCCTCGGTGGTGCTCGACGCGGCGCCACGCGGGTCTCCAGTGGCATGGCCGTTGGGCCCGTGGTGCTCCTCTGGCACGCCGCTGCGGCTGCTGCTCTCGTACGAGCGGTACGTGTCCTCCTCCTCCTCGTACTCCTCGTCGTCGGAACGGTAGGTGCGCACCGGCGGCGCGACAGACCGGACGGCCGAGTCGCGAGTGGCGCCAGGCGGAGGCGCGACACCGTGCGTTGGCTTGCCCTCGCCTGCGTCTTGCGGAAGGACAGGGGCCGCTGTCGCCGCGGCGTCGGTGTGCGCCGGTGCGCGCTGCTCTCGCTGCACGGCGAGGAGGTGCCGCACGAACTCCGGCGTCTCGGGCCGCCGCTCCTGCTGCTCCGCTGAGGAGCTCTTGTCGAGCATGTCGGCGGCGAGGTGGTGATGGCCAGCTCCATCTCCGTCGCGTGGCCACCGCGCGGCTGTCCCGTTCTCCTCCCAATGCTGACCGCGCAACATGCGGGTGTCCGGGGTGAGGGTGTCGCTCTCGAGGCTCTCGTAGTAGCCTGCCACTGCGCTGCCTACGGCGCTGCGCGCCGTCAACGCCGTGCTCTCCCCATCGGTACCGAGGAAGGCACGAGGCACTTCTCCATCGCCCTGCGGCGCTGGTGAGCCCTTCTCATCTGGTGCTGCGTCACCCTCGCCGTCGCCCTCCTCCGCTTCCTGGTCGCCGTAGTGCAACGGGTGTTTTGCCTTCAAGGAGGCCAGCACCGTTGCGGGGTCGCTCGTCCTCTCCACGCCGACGTGATGAGAGTCCGCCGCTCGTCCTGCCCCTACGACACCGCGCACCAACTGCGTCTCCACCTCCGCGTACTCCTCGCTGATAGGGTCGACTGGACTGATCAGCTCGTCGCCCAAGTCTCCGCGGTGTGGGGGCGGCACCTCCTCCACCATCTCCGCGGCACTCGCCACCGCGTGCTCGCCGTTCGGGGCGTCATGGGCGACATAGCGCGCGTACTCGTCGTCGTCCACAGCAGACCGCTCGTCCTCTATCGCCGGCGCGTTCCCTTCCTCGCGGGAGTCGTCGAGGTCGCGCAGGTGCGGGCTCGACAGGGAGGACGAGGATAGCGTGGGTGTGCAGCTCTTCTTCCGCTGCGGCGGCGGCGACGATGGCGATGTACGCTCCATCGAGTGCGCACGCCGCGACGGCCGGACGACAGCACACTCGGCCAACTCGTGTGCAGCGGCCTCACCGCCACCGTCCTCGTCCCCCTCGTCGGCCGGCTCCTCTGCGTCGTCGGTCGGCGCGACTTCGTACTCGGTCAGCTCACGCTCCTCGTCTGCCCCGTTGTAGTCGGTGGCGAAGTCGTGAGGCTGAAGGCGGTTGGGGGAGCCGACTTCGCTCCGCGTCGGGAGCGGGCTCAGGAAGCGGCGGGTGTCGATCGACGACTCGAAGTATGCCATCATCTGCTCCTCCGAGTGGTACGCGTCAGGGGCGCGGATGTGCTCGGCGTTCAGGTTGTGGGACACATCCGTGTGCGACGCGCTAGCCGACGTCCCGTGACCGCCGTGGGCGGTGCTCGTCGCGTCCGTCATGGCGTATGCCGCCTCTTCGGCAGGGGCGACACCGTATACGACGCTGGCTTGTGACTCTGTGACAGAGACAGCGCCGTCGGAGGCGCCCTTCCTCGCTCCTATGGACGACGTCGGCGGCAGCGAGGAGTCGGCCTCGTTCTCCACAATTGAGCCGTGATCGCGCTCGTGATGCGCGCCGTGAAGTGCGGCATCAGACGTTGGGCTTGCAGACGCGAGCGCCGCACCTGCCGAGTGCAACACGGCCGGTACGGTCCCCAACGGTGGCGGCGGCGTAGGGGTTGCCACGGGCGACCCTGAAGCGACCACATCGCTGTGCCGCTCGTTGCGGGAGTGGTCGAGCGACGAGCCGGACGCGATGTGCCGCAGCAGCTGCTGCCCCGCCTCGTCGTCGACCAGCTCGCCCACGTCATCGAGCACAATTGCAGTGGTGACGCCGCTGCGGTGCCGCACTGCCGGTCGCACGCGCCGCCGCCGTGCGAGCGAGGTCGACGACGTGCCGGACACCACGCCAGAGTTTTCGCAGCCGTCCTCGGAGACTGGCGTGTCGGCGCGCTTGTCACTGCCCTCCGTGTCCTCCACCGTGTTCACCGCACCGCCTTCGTTCGTCAGTGGTGGAGCGGCGGTCGAGTCCGGCACGGACACGGGCAGTGGGGGGCTCGTGTGCGTCACACTGGGCGGTTCGTGTGCGGCCGCCTCAACAACGCCGGCGAGAGGGGCGGGCAGCTCGGTCGCACGATGACACGACTCAGTCGACGGAGCAGCGGAAGGGGCAGAAGCACGGGCAGGGACGAGCGGTTTGGCGTCGGCAATCAATGGAGCTGTGCTCGCGGTATCCTGGACGTCGTCGCGGCGCTTCTCAGCGGGGACGTCAGCGATCTCATGAAAGGGTGATGTTGCCTCGTTCCGCAGCGGTTCGAGGTCCATTTCGGTGGCCGGCACTCGTGTTGGGGACTCGGCAGCTGCGCTCAGCTGCGCGTCGTCGCGAGCACTCACCTCGTCCCGAGGCTCCACCAGCACGTCCTCCTCCTCGTCCTCCTCCTCCTCCTCCTCCATTGCGATTGTCAGTGCCGCCGGAGCGCCGATCACGCATGCCCGCAGCAGGGAGCGGTGCTCCAGCTCCTCGTCGAACTCGATGTCCTCCCTCGCGTACGCCTCGGCGTAGACGCTTACGTTGCTTTGCAGCTCCTGTCGCACGAGGGCCTCGGTCCAGGTGACGGCGCGCCGGCCTCGCTCCTCCGCCTCATCGAGTGACGCCACGCCCTTGCGCAGCACCTCCGCTGCGGCCACGCTTCGGACAACGGCAGCCTTCGCCGCCGCTGCGTCGGCGATCAGACGGCGGCGCGCCACCTCCTCCTCTGCGTTGGCGGTGGCCCACTCCTTGAGCGCTGCCTCCGCTACGAGAATGCGGTCACGCAGGTAGCGGCTGCACCGCGCGAGGTCATGCCGCTCGCCTTCCTCCTGACTCGCGAACCTCCGCCGCGCGCCCACCTCGGCGTTGGTAACAGCAGACAGACACACAGCCCAGTACTTTTCCGCCTCCTCCCGCATCATCCCGGCTCGCAGCGAAGCCTCGAGCTCTTCGAGGACGCGCAGCTGCGCCTGCACAACGGACGTGTGCAGCAACGCGGCGAAGTCCGCCTCCCGCTGCTCCGTCGGGTCCGTGTCCGTCTGCGCGGCCGCTTCGACCGAGCACCGCGCCGCGGCCGTGGCTGCCTCCAGCGGGGATGAGACCGGCCGCTCCGGCCCCGGCGAGGGGGCGCTGCCGTTGGCGCTGGCCTCAATGCTCGAGATGGTCGCCGACAGCGGGGGCTCGGTCACGTGCACGTGGATCGCCCCACTTGGCACGGACGACGGGGACGACGTGGCGGCCGTTTCCACGCCGACGTCGACGCGCTGCAGTGGCAGTGCCGGCGCGGGTGGACGAGGGCCGCTCTGCGTGGCCTGCGCAGCCGTCGCCCCCGACGTCGCTGCGGTGGTCAGCGCCGGCGACGGCGCGGGGCTGGCCCTACTACTGCCGAACAGTAGGCGCAGCAACGCCGCGTACGTGGCGTCGTCCATGAGCACCTCCGCCCGCAGTGCGCGTAGCAGCGCTTCGATGTCGTGGTCGGGGATCTCGGTACTGGGCAGTGGAGCCGCCTCCGCGGCCACTGGGCGCGGCTCCTGGTGGGCGTCCTTTAGCAGCGCACGCAGCAGCGCCAGGAGTTCGTGATGGCCGTCTGTGCTCACGGGTAGCCCCGACACGTCCGCACCCTGCGCGCTGCGCGACTGCCGGCCCTGTGTTGGGGTGTCCGGCGTCTCCTGATAGGGCGCGGCGAGCCGCCGCGTGGCGGCGTCAGCGGTGGGTGGCAACTGAGCTTGGTGGTAGTAGTGCGCAACGCGGGGCGGGGGTGGAGTGGGTGTGGTGAATGGAACGGAGAGCGACGCGTTGGACGTCTGCGGCTGCTCCTGCGGGGCCGAGCCTGAGAGGCGCGCCGCTGAGGAGGCGAGACGCTGCCTCCGGCCGCCCCAGCTACGGGATTGACTGTCAGCGCGGTCTCGCGACCGTGAAGGCGGAGCAGGCACCATGAGCGGGGCGGCGCTGTCACCACTCCGCGGTGCGGGCCCCTCGCAGTACTCACACCGCCGGTGCGTGCGGAAGAGGCGGTCGTAGGTGTCCGACTCCGTTCCCCGCCGCTCGAGCTCGGTCGACGTGGCAGCATCGTAGTGTGCCTGGGGCGCGCCAACCGCCGCTTCACGCGACGGCCGCTGTGAACCCCGCGCCCGCGGTTGTGAAAAACGGCTGTGGCGCGCCGGCCTCATCACTGCCGCGGCGGCCGACGGCGGACGGGCGCGCTGCGTCGCCACCTGACGACCCCGCACGTAGGCCGACGGCGTCCCGCGACTGCCGTCACACACGCCACACGGGCACTCGTTGTGGTGGGCGAGGTACTGGTGCTCGAGTCGGAGCCGCAGAAGCTGCCGCACGAGGGCCTCGGCCATGCGCCGGCGCTCGCGCGCCTGAGTCCCGGCGGGTGCCTCGAAGGTCGCCGGGGATGCCGAAGCAGACGACCGCGGCGGTGACGCCTGCGTCGTGAACCCGCCGGCGCGCTGCGACGCGGCAGGGGGTGCGGGAGGTGCACCTGCGGAGGTTGTCACCGGGGCAGCGCGGTGATCCGTTGTGGACGAGGACATGAGCGACGGCGACTCACCGCGCCTCTCGTGCGGCCGCCGCTGCGGCGCCGTGCCACGCGTAGGTGCCGTTGCGGGCTGGCCGAACACATCCGCCGCGGTGAGGGAAGCGGGCGAGCCAGCCACGTCGGCACCGGCCACCGCTGCAGCCCCCTTGAAAGAGGACGATGCGTGTGCCGGTGCCGGGTGTGACTGCAACGCGAGTTGCGCCGTGATGGGGTCTTCGTCGAAGAAGACGTCCGCGCTCTCGACAGCGGAGGTTGACGATGCGGTGCCTCTGCTGCTGATGCTGTGGCTGTTACTGCTGTCGCGGCTACAACGACTGGCTTGGCTGCCGCCGTGCCGGCCGCGCCTCCTCGCGACGCTGCCAGAGGACTCGGCGGAGTCGTGCGGTGCTGCGGCAGCGGTAGTCCCTGCAGCGACGCCGCTTCCGCGTGCAGGATTGCTTTGGCGCACGTCCCTGTGCATCGACGCGGTGCGCTCGTGCGGGGCGTGCGCGTGGATGACGGGACCAGGCAGGATGCCGAACATCGTCGTGGACGGTGGCCGGCACTGCGGCGTACGCGCCTGCACCGCAACGGGGGTCGAACTCGACGGGCGGGGGAGGCGACTCGCCGTGTACACACTCCCGCGCCCGCCCCCGCCAACCGCGCCGGTAGCTCCACCGGTCGCCGTGGAAGGCACGCGTCGTGGATCTGCGCCATCCGGCAGCACCGCGCCGCTGCTGCTGGCGGCCAACGGGTGGTATGTGAAGTGCGGGCGCTGCACAAAGTAGCCACCCAGCCCGATCAAGTTCTGCATCGGCTCGAGCCCGTTCTCCACGAGCTCCTCCTTGCGCCGCTGCCGCCGCCACTCCACGCTGCGGGACGGATCGGCCGCGGCGGAGGCGATGACGGGCGGGACGGCGCGGTGGCGGCGCGGTGCGGTGTACGCGTGGGTGTGCGAGGAGGCGGGCAGCGAGGAGGCGGGGCGCTTTGAGCGCGGCGTAGCCAGCGGCGACGGCGTGGCGAGGACATCGCGCGGCGCGAGACTCGCGGTGAGGTCGGGGGACGTGTAGCGCCCTCGCAGACGGTGTCGATCCGCCTGGCCTCGTGTCGACCTGCTGCGGTACGGCACAGAGGCGCTCGCGGGGCGCACGCGTGCGCTGGCATCGAAGTCGGGCCCGCGGTAGAGCCGCTCGAGCTGCTCCTGGATGGACTGCGACAGGACCGCGTCGGGGTCGAAAGCGAAGCGCGGCATCGACGTGACGCGGTGCGTCGCATACGGGGTCTCGTCGCAGAGGCGCTGGCGTGACGGCAGCGATGCCGATCCCGGCCGCTGGCTCGGCGACAACGAAGCGTTGAAGCCCATCGACGCGGGCATCCTACTCGCCCTCGTTTACCGATAATGGAGGGCGCCGCACAGCGGAAGAAGGAGAGGGAGAAAGGCGGGCCAAGAGGCAGTGGTGCGAGGTGGGGGGGAGCAGGGGGCTTGCGAAGAGGAGGCAACGAACTCAAGAGGGACGGCAGACACGCACAGAGGGACAGGGCAAGGAGCCTGCGTGTGTGTGTGTGTGTGTGTTGCACCGAGTTATGCCGATAGGTGGTGGAGGAGTGTTCGCGTGCGGCTTTAGAGAACAAAGCAAACAAGCACCAAAAATGGGGGAGTAAGCGAGGGGGGTGGTGNGAGAAAGGATCTAGGGGGGGGAGGCTTGTTTTTCTTTTCCCTTCGCAATGCAAGTGCAAAAAGGAACGCGGCAACGGCGAGTCAGAGGACTGAAAAAACAGGAAAACAGACACACACACACACACAACGACAGAGGAGAAAGCCGAAAGATTGGTCTAACGAGCGCCAGACGCGCACACGCTTTTGCCTTCCGGTGGCAACAGAGTACGAAACAGATCCAAGCGGAAAAAGGGGGGAAAAGCCAAGAGCAGCGAAAACAGAGGCAATGGGGAGGGGGGAGGGGGAGAGGGGGGGGAGGAAATGATGATGAGAAGCGTAACCCCGACTTGGGTGCTTTTGCACACACACGTGCCGACGTCACACACGTACACCGACACACACCACCACCACCACGGAGACACCCACACACGATATCTTGCGGCCCCTCCGTGCGACGCAGTAGAAGTGGGAGGCGGCAGAAGAGCACCGAGAGGGAGAGCCACGCCTACGGGTAAGAGTGCTTGTCTAAGTTGCGTCGATGCACAGGTGTGCAGGGAGGGTGCAGAAAAGAAAAAAAACGGGACAGGCAAAGATGATGTACAGAGGGGCCAAAAACAGTCTGCGAGCGGAGCTGGGCGAGGGAAGAAACCCGCGGTGGAGAGCGCAACACAAAGCACTTCGCAAAACGCAGATTTGGAAACGTGGGAAGGCCACCGGCGACCGGGGAATTTCAACAAAAAAGAAAAGGGAAAAAAAGAAAGCGCACCTCTGTCAAACTCAAAAAAAAAAAAGGCCTGCACGCAATCACACAGGCACACAATCACACAAGTCGGCCCTGCGCGTGCACCAACGTGGGTGAAGAGGACGGCAGTTCACCCCGCTTCCGCTTTCAAAAAAAAAAAGGCGCTGCGCGTTGCACGCGAAGTGGGTGCCCCACAAAAAAAAAAATGGGCAAAACAAACCAAAACGAAAACCCACACACACACACACACAGCGAGCCTACTCTGCACCGACCAGGAGACGCAGCTGAGGTGCGGGCTCCAAGCGAAGAGGCTTCCGCTGCTCCTACACGTAAAGACAAGGGGGGTGTACGTCAAGTTTTGAGACGCGCAAGAGCCGGCACGGCAATTTGCAGCGTTCTTCTCCCTGTGCGCTGCCGTGTGCTTTGGGTGTGACGTTGTGTGACACCGACAGTGGCGAAGAGGGTCGTGTGTACGGTGGGAGACGGGGGAGGGGGTGGGAGTGTTCGTCCTTCTGCCCATTCAGGTCATAGGCCAGGGGAGGGGAGGGGAGGGCTGTGAATAAGGCGCACGCGCAGAGCGAGAGAGAGCAGCGGTGGAGTTGAGTGAAGCGTTTTTTTTTTTTTCCAGCGGATGGGGTGGTGGTGGTGGTGGTGGTGATGTTGGAAGAGAGGAGAAAAGGAGGTGAAGTTCGGAGAGGAGACCGCAGCAACAACATGTGAAGAAGGGAAGGAGTAGGCGAAGGCTCACGACAGATGAAGCGTCTGCACTGAAGCGCACGTGGCGTGTGTCCTACCACGGGGCAAAAAAAAGGGTGAGAAACGACCCACGCCACTCGCGACATCAAAGGCGCAGGGGGAGACGGGGCGATGAGCGAGGAAATGCGAGCACAGACACACACAAACACACCCACACTCACGGTCCGCCTCCCCTTCCCCCCCCCCCCGCACCGCACCGCACCGCCTCGACACCCCACACACGTCGCCTCCGTGTCGGCAGTGTCCTATCGCGTGCCCCCGCATTTCCCACCCCCCGCCTCTCTCCCCCTCCATCTCCTCCCTCCTTCCTTCTCTCCCTGCCCCCTGCGGTGTCTGCCGTCTTCTCCGCTTCACCTGCCAGTGAGGCACGCAAATGACGCGAACCACCTTCCACAAGGGGATCGGAGCGGCCATAGGTGCTTGGCTGATGTGTGTGTTTGAGCTCGTCCACTCAGTTCATGTTCATGCCTTTTTTTCCTCTGTCTTTTCGTTTCTTTTTTTTCTCCTGTGCCGTATTACGTCGACACGAGACGGGTGTAGACTTCGTCGAAGCTACACGAAAAGGGTAGAGTGTCCGTCACCCGGCACAGAGCTCGCAGCGTTCCCCCTCCTCCCAGCCCAACAGGCAGTCTCGCCAGAGAAAAGCAGGAACGGCAACGGCCAGCCAAAGACGTCGGCCCGGCCATGTGAGGTCTCCGCCGGCGCGAGGCGCCTCTCGTTCACAGAATCGAGTGGCGCAGAGAGGGAGACGAAAAAGAAGCCGAGGTCTAGACTTTTGTATACATCAGAGCCGCGCTCACGTACAAACCCATACACATGCAAACACACACGCACACGCAGCGCAATACACGCACAGAAAACAAAAAAAAGAAGTCGGAGCACCAGGGAGCTCTATCCACGCAGCGGAGCATCACTCGCCACAGCGAAGCAGCCCCGGGTGGCGCAGTGGAAAACAAAAACAAATCACCACCACCACCGCAGCAGCAGCTGCTTCACTCCTTTGCCTGACTAAGGTGCTGGAAGGAGGTGTGCTGCTCCTGCTCTAGGCGCTTCAGTGAGTCGTACTCGGCGACGTAGCGGTCAAGCTCCATCTGCTTCTCGCGCAGGCGGACCTGGGCCTCCTGCACGGCGCGAAAGCGCTCCTCGGCCTCACTCTCCACGATATTGCGGGAGCCGATCGCCTTGAGCTTCTCGGCCTCGATGGCCTCGCCGAGGCGCTGCACAATCGCCATCGTCCGCTGCACAAGCGCGCGGAACTCGTCCATCTTCTCTACATAGCGCTTCTCCACCTCGACTGCCTTGACCAGCTCGTCAAACTTTTCCGGGTCGTACATGCGGATAGCCCCGTTGCTATCGAACATGATAAGCTGATCCTCGTCCATGGTGCCCGTACTCTTCCTTTGCGCTCGGGGGAGGGGGGATGTGGGTGCTTTGAGGGTGTTGCAACACCGATGTGGGAAGCAGCGTCTATTCTCGGGGAAGGGGGGGGGGCGCACGCGTACGCTGCAGGTGTGGGGACAACGTGAGAACAGACGGGGCTAGGATGAAAGTGTAGAATACAGAGAGCGGGAGAAGGGGAGCGAGAGATGGCGAGGAAGCGAACGGCAAGGCAGGAGAAGCCCACCAGCAGTGTTGCGAGCATGACCGATAAAAAAAATGGGAGTTTTTTTTTACACTTTGTGTGCACTCTCGCGCCCTCACGCACACGCAGGAAGCACGGGACGCGACAGGCTAGAGTCCGCTCGGTGCAGCAGACAGCCACCGTAGCACCGCCGTAACAACTCCCTCTCACCCTCCTGCCGTCCATCCACTGGGGCAATGGTATTGGGGACGTCGCGCGCCAGATTCTGCGTCCACATGGGGGGAGCGGTTCGCATCCACAAGAGAAGTAAAGAAGACACGCCACCTCGGCTCGGTGGCCTCCACGCAACTCTAGGCTGTCTTCTTTTCGTCGGATTCGCGGGTCACTCGTTTTCTTTTTTGCGTTTTAGAGCCATTCTGGCCCTTGTTCTATCGAGATGAGCGTTACCACTCTGTGCCTCCGCCAACGACGCGTCCGTTTGCATTCCCTCACACACACACACACACACACACACACACACACACAGCCACGGAGAGTAGAGCTCGGCGCCAGACATCGACAGCCCACGCACAACACGCCGATCACAGCAAACAGCAGCTGCAGAGCCGCTCGAGCGTAGCAAGGGGGAGCTGAGTTGTGGCTTGCAAGCCGAGCAGCGCCGAGAGGCGCCGCAAGGCGGCGGTGCTGCTGGTATGGCTGTTGGGCTGCTCCGGCATCGCACTCATCCACGCTCCTGCAGCGACTTCTGTCTTGTCCGCCGTCTCCAGCGCCACGAACGCGCCGCGCAGCAACCGCAGCTCCCGCTGGTGGAGGCCGTAGAAGAAAAGCGCCTCGGTGACCCAACGCCCCAGCGCCGCCACGTCCACGCAGGCACTCGCCGGCGAGGCCGCATGCAGGGTCCCCTGCATCGACATCGCAGGACGTGACCCGTTTGTGTTGTCGGACAGCTCCACCAGCGCGGTGACGTCACACGGGAAGACCGCCGTGCCGTGTGGGTGCTGGGCAATGCCGTGCACCACCTCCTCCACCGAGCGGCCCTCCAAGACGAGCTGACGAAGCGGGTGAGGGGGCTGCGACCGCTGCTGCGCCTCGGCGCCGCTGGCAGACGTCGCCGTGGATGCTGTCGGCGCGCCGTGTAGGAAGAGAAAGGAGTAGCGGCGCTCCATCGCGGCCGCCATGGCCTCGGCGAAGTCGCCTGAGAGGAGCAGCTCCTCCGCGACGGCGCGTGAAAGCAGCGAGCGCTGCACCGTCAGCACAAGCTTGATGCTGTCCAAGATGGTCAAGTACGCCGCCGTTGTGGTCGTCCGCTGGCGGAACAGGCGATGCAGCCAGCCGAGAAGGCGCGACTCGAGCGGCGTGCGCGCCGAGGGCAGCCCTCGCCCACCACCGCTGCGTCCGAGTACCCCAAACGAGTCCGGCCCGGCCGCGCCACCCGACCCGCCCTCCTTCGCCATGACCCGAATCACCATGGTGGCCGACTGCGTCAGCTCCTGGCTGAAGGAATAAAAGACGAGGGGGTAGTACTGCGTACCGCGCACCTCGACCCGCTCGATCATCTCCACCGGCGGGTACAGGCACGGCGTCACCATGGTCTGCACCAACGCACCCTCCCTATGCCCCGCTGCTGGCACAGCCGCCGCACCGGCGTGGCCCTCGTCCGACCGCCCGTGGGCGTGCGGGCGGGTGCGTAGCACAATGCGGACCGGCACCGAGACCGGCTGATGGCTCACCGCGTCCACGGCCTCCATCACGCGCGGCACCACCGCCATGCCGTACAAGTGCCGGAGTGCCTGCAGGTGGCACGTGTTGTCCTCCGGGTCCTTGGGCCACACCGGGAAGAACGCCATGAGCAGCGCCGCCACGGCAGAGATGCTGTTCGACAGCGTCAGCCGCCCGCTTCCGAGAAACAGCAGGCCCAAGCTCATCGAGATGGCCATGTGCGAGCCGTAGGCGACATTTGTGCGGCGGTGCAGCTGGTTGAGCACGGACAGCACGCGCAGGTCACCCGTGCCCGCCATGACGAGAGTCAGCGCATTCGCACACGCCAGCAGGCACGACTCGTAGGCCCCGGTCGCGCGCTGCACGGCAGGGATCAGCGCCTTGGTGGACCCAATCTGGCCACACAGAAAGCCCTGCAGCTCCGCAAAGATGACGTCGCGCGCCGCAGCGTCCATCGTGCCGGCGTACCGCAGCCCCAATGCCATCACATGTCCCGCCAGGCAGTGCGCCAGGTTCATGAGGAGGTAGTTCACCTGCTGCGTCGCCAGCCCCGGCACGGGCGTCTGCGTCAGCTCCAGCAGAGAGGACGGGACCTGCTCGTAGAGCCAGCGCCGCGTCGGCTCGATCGCGCTCCAGCGGACGAGCGAGGCCATCGTGCTGCGCAGGTGGCACATGAGCGGGTTGAGCTTCTGCATCGCGGCGCGGCGGTTGGGTGGCGCCATGCGGGAGGCGATGAAGGCGTGGTCTGTCTGCAGGTACATCATGCCCAGCGCCGTTGCCGCGGCGGGGCCGGAGACGAAGACGTTGTAGGAGTCGCCCTCGTACACGCTGGCGCACGTGTGGTACGTCGCCTCCCGCTCATCCTGCGAGACGAGGGCGCGGGCAAGGAAGTGCCCCGCCTCGCCACGCCCCATCGTCTCTTCAAAGTACTCGACGCCCTCTCGCGTGGCGACGGCGAAGCTGCGCGGGGCGCCGGTCATGACGGCCAGCAGGCGCTCCTCGACATGCTGCACGCCGTGCGCCTCGCCGACGCCGAGCAGCAGCTGCCCCAAGCCAAACCCGGCCCCGAGAACGTAGCCCTCCCGCTTCGCGCAGTGCTCGTCCGTCGGCATGCGAGACAGCTCGACGAGGAGCACCTCGACAAGAAAGGTGTTGGACGGGGAGCGCTGGCACAGCAGCCCCATGGCCGCAAGCGCGGCGGTCTGCACATCGAGCGACACCTCGATGTCCTCGGCGCTCGGGTTCAGCGACTGCACGTGGACGGACAGGCAGCGAAAGACGGCCTCGTTGCCGGTGCCGCAGAAGCTGCAGCTCAGCCCCAGCATCACGGCCATCGTGGTCGCCTCCCGCCAGACGTACTGCTCCTGGCGCGAGATGAGCAGGTAGAAGATGTCGGTGCGCTGCAGCACCGTCAGGTGGCCGAGAATGCCGGTGGCGAGCAGCAGGCCAGCACGGGAGGCGGGGTTGCCTATGTTCTTGGTCTGGTACATGACCCACTGCTTCGTGATGCTCTGCGCGGCGCTGCCGGGCGCCGCCAAGGCCGCGGCAGACGACCGCGAGGCGGCTTCGCCTCCCGCCGCACCGCCGAGCTCGCCCACTGAAGCCACTCCTGCCGTCGCATCACCACCACCAGCACCAGCATCAGCACCGACGTCGCCCGTTGCACTGCTGGAGAAAGCTGGAGGCAGTGGCAGGAACCGCAGCCCGGCAGCACACCCGTTGTGGAACAGCGGCCACATCAGCTCCTCCGTCGCCTTGCTCGCGACGTGGATGCCGTCGTTGGTGCGCCCACTGAGGTTGAGCGGTGGGATCGGGATGCTGTCCTGGACCTTGAAGCTCTGCGTGCACATCGTCAGCATGCCGCGACCCAGCGGCAGCGCCCGCGCGCGGGCCGACAGCAGCTCCAACGCGCCCGTGAGCTCCTCCGGGCGGTCCTCGTACCCGGCCAGCGAGATGGGCGCGACGGTGTTGAACAGATTCTGCACCGTGTCTAGCCGAGCGTCCCGCCACGTCACGCGGAAGTCGGGCCGCACAGAGACGCCGTCGTCGTCTGAGAGCGCCGCGCGGAACTGCCGTGCCACGGCGTTCTCCTCGGCCGTCTCCACGACGTGCTGGGCAGCGCTCTGCACGCGGGCTGCGGGGGAGCTGGGCAGGCACCGATCCCGACGGCCCACCAGGTCAAGCAGCGCCGCCGGCCACGTCGACTGGGCGCGTGCCCGGCTCTTGGCCAGTGCCTCCACCAGCGGGTAAGCCACGGCGGTGTTAAGCGTCTGCCGCACGAGCGCCGCAGACAGCCGGCGCTGCAGCAGGAGGCCGCAAATGCCCTCCCACCACGTCGCGGCAGTGACATCGGCTGCGGCGGAGTCGAGCCGCGTCGAGGAGGGCAGACTGAAGATGCCCTGGTACAGCTGCGCGACGCGGTTAGCCACCGCAATGGGGTGGGACTCCGGCAGGCGCCGCAGCAGCGGCCACGAGCCATAGACCGCGCCACCCGTGTTGGCCGGGACAGAGGCGCACGCGGCTGCCAACGCTGAACCCGTCGTGGTCGCACCGCACGTGGCCAGCCTCGAGAGCGTCACGAAGAAGCTCGGGACATCGCCGCACGCAAACTCCGCCACTGCCGACCTCGCCGCCCCTGGCGCCATCGCCGTCCCCGCAGCAGCGACGCCAGATGAAGAACGTGCCGCCCCGCTGAACTCGCCGGTCGCGGCTGGCGTTGCAGGCGTCAGAGAGTCGAACCGCCGGCGCAGAACATCCAGAGGCAGCACCGATGCGAAGTCCTGTGGTGCAGGACTCGCCGTTGTCGTCGCTACCGGGAGAGTCGGTGCTGTGGCGTCGTAGAACTCCACGTACGACGGCCACTGCACGGCGTGGCTCACGTCGCGCGCGAGGGCTGCGAGGCGCGGCAGCAGCGGCCAGAGGTGCTCCTGCGCGCGCAGGGACTCGAAGAGGAGGTGCAGCGCCACCAGCGCCAAGCCCCGCTCCTGCACGGTCCACGCACATGGGGGCGCTGCACCGCTGGAGGCGCGCCCCTGGTCCAGCGAGCCCCTCGCCTTCTCCGACGTGATCAGCACGCCGCCCTGCGCGGTGCAGCGATCTTGGCGCGGCGCCACGCAGCGCCGGACCTGCTCCAGTGTCAGCATCGCAGGGTCGACAAACATCGACGTGTCTGCAGCTGCCACGGTGCTGGACATTGCCGCAGCCTCACGGACGCTCGCCACCGCCGCCCCGCTCTCTGGCATGCCCCCTTGCCGCAGCGGCGTCGCGACCCCGCACGCCGCACGGACGAGGTCGGCGCTGAGGTCGAAGGCGTCGCACGCCGCACCTCGACGGCACGCCCGCCGCCACAGCGCTGTGAGCAGCTGGTACTCGAGTGCGACGACGGCTCGAGGACCGACGGCGGCGCTGAGGGCCTCGAGCACAAAGACAAGCAGTGGCTCCGTCTCCGGCAAGACGGCGGGCAGCTCCACCGCGTACGAGACAGTGCCCTCGCACCGCTGCCGGCGCCGGTGACGGGCCGGCACGCCAGCACCTCCACGTGGAGCGCCACCGATCCCACCGGCTGCACGCAAGATCGTGGCACCATCGTCGTCCTCCCGCTCGTCCACAGCCTCCGCCGTCCCACTGGGCCACGCGTACTCGACGACGAGTCGCTGCTCGTAGTGGTACAGGACGCTGCCGATGGGGTGCGGCACGCCGCGCACACCGTCCGCACGCCAGGACGCCGCCGTGGCCGCCCGCGTGGCCGCTCGCTCCCCCGGTTCCTGCGCGGCTTCGACGTGGTCGTTGGTGGCTGCTGCTGCTGCTGTTGTTGCTGTCCCACCCTGTGACGCGGTTCGCACTTCACCGAAGAGCTGCGGGTGTGCGGCCTGGTACTCCTCGAGGTCCAGCGTCATGGAAATGGTGTCAGCGGACGGGGCACTCAGCAGAGACACAACGTCGTACACGGCGATGCAGTTGGGGCGCGGGTAGTTGCACACGGCGACCGGGGCAGGGTGTGGCGCACAAAGGCACGGCAGCACAAATGGAAGACCGCCGGTCGGCACGAGGAACAGCACCTCAAAGCCGCCGGCGCCGGTGCGGAGGTCAGGGGTGCGCAGGACCGTGACGGTGCCGTGACGTGCGTCGTACAGAAAAAGAACGTACTGATCCAGCGACGCGTGCACCGAGGCCACGACGGAGACGGCGGCGTTTCTGCTGCCGGAGAGGTGCGGCACGCGCACTCGGTGTGGCCACCACTGCCACAGCATGCAGTCCAGCGCGTACTGCGGCGTCGTCGTCGCCAGGCCGAGCTCGTCGCTCTGCGTGCGGACGACTGCCAGTGATGCCGCGCACGGCTCTCCGGATTTGCCCTGGAAGAGCTCCAGCTGCGTCAGCACCGTCGCCTCGACCGAGACGTAGCGGCCCCGCACCCCGGCAGGCGACGCGGGGAGCGGGGTCGACGGGAAGCCCGTGACAGGGCTCGACGCGTCGAGGGGCACGGCGGCGCTTGTCGGGCTCGGGCTGCCCATGACAGGGCTGGAAGAGCGGGATTGGTGAAACTCGAACTGGCCCTGCGCCGTGCGACCCTCGACATCGCCAGAGTGCGGGCTACCCGTGCCGGCGCCGTTGACCTTCGCGGCCGCGCCGTCAGCTGGTCTGCCGGCGCTGTCGCCAGCGCATGGGTTCACCTGGTCCGAGCCACTGGCTGCCGCCGCAGTGGATGGGGGCGCACCACCACTCACGGCAGCGGGGAGAGGCACGGCGACGTAGACGGGCTTCAGCGACAGAGGCGCCCCCATCCACCAGAGGTCCAGTGCCGGCTTGTACAGCAGCCCGTGGTGCTCGATGGAGGTGCTGGGCGGGGGGCCCTTGTGAGACTGCCGGCTGCCCCGCACGAAGACGCCCGTGGCCGCGGCGGCGATGTCGCTCGGTGTCACGTTGTGCAGCACCAGCTCCGTCACGGTGGAGTCGGAGAGGCGGTACGCGGTGCTGATTGTGTGGGGCTGCACAAAGGTGAAGCGGCCGTACTGATCTGCCAGCTCCTCGCGGTGGAAGACGACGAGGTACTGCTCCAGCGCTGCGCCGTCGTCGTCGGTGCCCTCGCCGTCGCTTCCGCGCACCGTGGTCGCGGTGGCGGTGGCGGCGGTGAGGGACTGCGGCGTCGCACCGGTGGGGCTGCCCGTCTCCAGCAGCGTCTGGTACACGAGTTCCGCCCGCTGCGTGCGTAGTGCCTCGCTTTCGTCCATGTCGTTCGTCGCCGAGGCCTCCCTCGCGTGGGCGCGTGCCGGCCACTTGGCGAGGCAGACCCGCGTGATGCCGCGGTGCGTGGTGCTGAAGCAGGGCCGCTGGTGGTAGTGCAGCAGCACATCGCGTGTGCCGTCCGCCTTGCACGGCCCCACATCAATCGTGTACGGACTCCGTGACATCCTGACGGGAGTGGGGCATCAACGCCCCTCGTTGCCCCTCGCCGCGACACAGGCACGTCAAGAGGGGGAGGTTGAGTGACACGATGGAGCGAAGAAGTGTGCGGCTGTGTGCCTCCAACACACCTGACGCGTGCCTGGGCAGGAATGAGAAAAGGTGTGTCAGATGTCCACTACGCCACCTCCGAGACAGGCGGTAGGAGAGGGCCGCCAAACAGTGGGGAGGTGGAGACAGTGATTTTGCGTTTGCCTGGGGGGAGTGCTCTATGAAGGTCGTGGCAGACAAAGACGGATACGGTGAATCTAGTGAGGAGAGAGCCGTGTACGGGCGTAATTAGGGGCGAAGGAGAAGGGGGGAGGAGGGCGAACCCTGCACGCCGGTTGCTGCGTACGTACGCGAAGAGGGCAGGGAGTGCGAATGGTCAAGAGGGAGTCGCCGTGGGTGTCGGGCACTTCACTCCGAACGTACAAGTGCTCGAACTGAAAGTGCGCTCTCATGCTCAACACACACAGACGCACAGAGGCACACACGCACTCGTGTGCGTCACGTCCTGCGGAGCGGGGTGGGGGCTCAAGGCAGGGGGGGGTGCGAGAAGCGTCCTGGTAGTTCGATCAGTCCACCGCCGTGTCCCTGTATTGATGCTATCCTCATTTGCGAGTGTCAGCGACATGGGCTGAACTGAACGAGCAGTGTTGTTGAGAAGCAGGATGAACCAAGAAAAGGAAAACACATGCGTCGCGCAGCCGCAATCCTGTTTATCCTTGCGGGCAAGGTATTGACGCCGCCGACCACAAGGAGAAGTGCGCAGTCGGGAGTCCACGTGCCGCAGACCCAACGAAGCAGACGAACACACACACACACACACACACTCACACACTCGCACGCACATCCGCTTTCATGAGGAGTAGAGGTAGAGGTCACCGATGGCCGCTCTACACACCTCGCGGTCCCGCGTGTCTGGCATGCCCGCCATGGAGCACAAGGCGGCCTCATGCCAGTCGAGAAAGCGGTGTGTCGAGCTGCACGGCACCCAGAAGGCATCCCCGTAACCGCGTAGCCCGTGCGCTCGCACCATCGCCGCCTCCACCCACGCACGATCCGCCGTCAAACCAGGTCGCAACGCGCCGGCCGCCGCGGGAGGCCAGATGAGGTGTTCGAGGTAGTCCCCGCTGCTGAGCCGCTCCGTCACGCGGCTGCTGCCAGTAGCCTCTGCAGCGCCGTCCGCTTCCTCGGCTCTGTTCCGCATAGTCTGCGCCCCGTGCTCCAGTTGGACATCGATAGCCGGCATCGCCGCACTCAGCCACGTCGCCGCCGTCGAGGTGGCGGGGAAGCAGCACCAGTGATCCAGTGAGAAGACGCAATGCGGCAATGCCTGCGTGGCCGCCGCTGCGTCGCGGTCTGCACCCGGTGGCGGTCGTTCTGTGGCAGGGCCCTCTGGAGCATCGCGTTCGAGGCTGCGGAGCGGGCCCAGCGAGGTCAGCGGGCTCGATGGGAGGGGGTGGCTCAGGAGCAGAAAGAAAAGGCTCGTCTCATGCAGGAAGACGGCGTTGAGCAAGAAGGACACGGGTGCAGCGCTGCCGTTACCCAGCGCAAGAATGCGCGGGTCCTGCGGCACCGGTGGCAGTGCACCCGGCCGCGGTGGCACGTCACATCTGCAATGGTTTGCCGCGTCACCTGCACTGCCGCGTTCGTCTGCTGAAAAGGAGGCTGGGGCCCACGTGAAGAGCGCGTCGCCGCATGTGGGCCTCTGACGGAGCCGCCTCAGCGAGGCATGTGGATCGGCCGACGCACGCACCCACGCAACCGCACTACCGCCACACGCGACGTGCAGGTGGTGCTGACGCGGTGAAAGTTCGAGAAGCCGGTGCAAACGGGGAAGTGTAGCCGTTGCAGAGCTCATTTTAACCACTAGAGTTGCGAGGTCGCCACACGAGAACCATGTGAGGTGTGTGAGAGGCTCCGTGAATCTGACGCAGCGGCGAAATAGGTGAGGCCCCACGGGGAGATGCTCGTGTGCAGTCCAGCACCTGCTCAGCAGTCCGCGTTCGTGACGTGCCTGCGCAGCGGCCGCGCCAATCAGTGATTCGGGCAGAGGAGAAGGAGGTTGGCGAAGTGAGTAGTCATGACAACAAGAAAAAAAAAGTCAAGAAGAAGTGAATGGCGACAACGTTTTAGTCGGGGGTACAAGAGAGGCACAGCCAACACAGTGGTAGATGTGCCACACTGCAGCTGCCCCGCCTTCACCCCCTCGCATGGAGCGCGAAAGAGGGGTGAGGAGGAGGCGAAAGCGCACAGAATGGGGTCCGGGTGCGGTCCAGCCTGCGTCGGCGTCCTCACTTTTTTTTTTGGTACGTGGTTTCCAAACTATGGAGGGGCTTATTATGTTGTCGGTACGGAGCACAAAGCTCCGCGACGGCACCAAACGTCTTTAATCGTAGAGGCGGAAAATAGCACGCTTCACAGGAGTAGGGGAGTGCCAGTCGGAAAGGGAATGCTGACGGGCAGACGCGATCGAGGCGCAGCCTCACTCGGCACGCACCCACCCGGCCTCGTCTTCTGCTTCGACTCCGAAGCACTAATCACGCCAGTGGGACAGTACGTCACGAACTTGCGCAGAGCCTGGTACATACACGCACACAGACACCATTCCCTTTTCAGTTTCGCCTGGCTCCCCACACGCCTCACCCCTTAAACTCAGAAACAAAAGGCGCGTGTCACGGCCTGCCTACCGCTGGCGCGATGCGGCGGCGGCGAGCTCCTGCACCGTGGGCACCATCGGGAAGTCCGGGTCCTCTTCCTCCGCCTGCAGGAACCCTTCGCCACTGGTCACGAGCATCGAGATGAACGCGTCGCCCGGCAGCACGGGAATGAGGTCGACATCGCTGGTCGACACACGCTGGGGCAGCCGGTGCTCCTTGTGCGTCGCCAGGTGCGCCTCCAGCGTGGCGCGGTCGTTCTGCTTCCCGTCCACGTCGCACGCCTCCCCGTACGGGCATCGGTCACTGCAGACGGCGCGGCGCACCATGTTGACGGCACGGATGAGGTCGTACTCGTTCTTCACGTCCGGCCGCCGCTGCACCGCCGCACAAAAGTCGAAGCCGTGGCTCGTCTTGAAGTGTTCGAGCACGTCCTCGCCGCTGTACTCGCAGTAGAGGCACACGCACTCCATGTTCCAGTCGTCCTCGTCATCCACCTCCTCATCGTCCATGTTGTCCCACTCCGAGTCCGCGTCCGACTTTGCAGCTGGCGCGGCAGCAGAGGCTGGTGGTTCCGTGGATGCCGCCGCAGTCGCCGAGACGCACCACGGTGTGATGCTCGGGATCTTCTGCGGCGTCCAGTGCTGGTGCCCCGCCTCGCGCAGGTGTCGCTGCAGCACCGTCACATCGACGGAAGCGGTGTCCTCACCGCACACCGGACAGGTCCACGTCGACGACGACGACAAGGAAGGCAGACCGGCTGGATGGAGAAGTGTGCCGAGGTGCTCCAGCAGGCGGGGCAGGTCGGCCACGTTATCAAAGTGAATGCAGTGCACTTCATGCTCTGTGATGAGGTGCTGCATCAGTGCGTCCTGACCTCGTACGCGCTGGCCGCACAACAGGCAACTAAACTCCTCGACATCCTGCTGCTGCAGCCGCTGCAAGATCTGCTTGCACGACTCCTTGAGGTCGCTCGACATGACGACAGAGGAAAACACAGAGAGAGAGAGAGACAGCGTGTGGCGGGAGTAGACAAGGGCAAGACGAACGGGCGCCTGTCGATGTCTTCGATTTGGGAGGGGTGCGTGCTAGCGGCGTGTGGGGCGAGCGGGCATACAAAAGCTGAGGAAGTGGCGTCGTGTGTGTGTGTGTGTGTGCGCCGAGACAGACAGCATCTGCAGCTCGCCAAAGACGTGGAGGAGCAGTGCCGCCGTCAACACAGCGGCGACACAATCAACACACAAAAAAGAGCCAAAAGGAGTATCCGAGGGCGTTGAAGACGAGCAGTAAGTGTTGTTGAGCAGAGCGGAGATGTGGTAACGGTGTCGAAGGTGCGAGCTCGCACGGCAAGTCACACCTCTCATCCGGAAAGACCCAGGCACTCCCGCGAGGCGCACGTGAGTGTAACGACTTCGACGTTACGTAGGAAGAGGCTTCGAGTCGCGCTCTCCGCGCTTAGCAAGGAGGCAACGGTGGCGACTGCAGAGTGGCCTTTTGTGTGTTGCTATGTTTCTGTTGTTGAGTTTGTTGGGGGTGGGATGGGGAAGTGAGTTGGTGAGCAGGGGGTAGAGAGGGATCGCTGTGGAAAGGCTCAGCGTGCGTGCACCTCCCTCAGCCCTGGCCACGCCGCTCTAACGATGTAAAGCGGTGTAGAGTGGTGAACGGGGATGCCGCGGTGTGCCGCTGAGGGTGCGGCGAAGCTGGCGGTCTTCCTCCTGCAGACTCGCGCGCAGCTCGTCCATCCCCATGTGCATTCGCGCCTCCACGCGCTCCCGCTCCTCACGCAAGATGCTGCCGCTCCGTCCGCTGGACGCCTGTGCGTACTCGGGGAAAGCCGCCGCGGACCCGCTCCGTGTCGGAGACCACGCAGCCGCACCCGCGCTCGGTCGCCTGCTGGCGTGCCCTCCCCACATCGCCCGCGGCGCGCCGCTGTTGTGAACGGAGCCCGTGATAGACAGTGCCGACGGCCGCCGCGGGTCGGTGACGCGTCCACCAAGCTCATCTGCGGCATGGGCATGTGCGTGGGCGCGCTGCGAGGGGTCGTACCACGAACGGGGTATGCGCACGTCCGCTCGGCCAAAGGACGAGGAGGACGTGTGGCGCGAGAGGGGTGTGTGGTGCCGCACGCTCGCCGACGCACTCCGTACCGACCACGGCGGCGGCAGCGACAGTCTCCCCGCGGCGGCGGCTGTGTTGTTCGCCGTGGTCGTGCGTGTGTGCACGAGCGCGTCCGGTGGTCGGTGCGGTCGGGCTTCCCGCTCCGCGGGAGGTGAGATGATCGACCTGTAGAAGCGGTGCGATGACGCACTCGGCGGTGCCCACTTGCGTGGGTGCGCCGCCGCCGTCGCTTCCGTGTTGCACGCTTCCGTCAACGTCCCTTTATCCAAGTGCAGGGGGCGTGTGACGCGGATGTCGTGTGCGTGTGCAGGTGGTGGTGGCGAGAGCGGCGACACGGCAAAGCGCCGCCGCGTGGGTTGAGTCCGTGTCGCCGTCGCTGCCGCCGCAGCAGCAGCTACAACCGGACTTCGTGACGGGCTGCGACTGGAAGGCAGCACCCAGCGGCTGCTCGCGAGCCGGATGGGGGTCGAGGATGCCGCGTGGAAGCTGGCGTGCGCCGGTGGTCGCGGCCCTGGCGACGCGTCACTCGCCCAGGAGTGCTCGTCCTGCGTCGTGGCAGCGCGTAGGGCGAAGAAATACGATGGCCGCAGAGGGTTCGGAATTGCCCCCACCGCCTCGGCCTTTGCGTCGTCACGGAAGCAGTAAATCTGACAGCACCGCGAGAGCTGCGTGCGGCTCACCAGGAGGTCCCACTGGCAGTGCACATCGCTGTAGATGTAGGCAGCGGCGAACGGCGCCAGGCTGCCCAGCTGCAGCTGCTCCGCGACGGCGTCGAAGGTGAGTGAGGTCGTGTGCAGGAAGCGCTCGATAGAGGCGGTGTGCGGGTGGTAGGGGACGGCGAGGTTCAGCTTGGCACCGCGGACGTCGGAGGCGACGTAGACCGGAAAGTCCATGCCGGCACGCTGCTGCCGGCCCTTTTCGGGCAGACAGAATGAGGATGATGTGCAGGGGGGAGGGGGAGAGCATCATTGACGGTGGAGGACATGGGGGGAGGGGGGAAAAGTGGTAGGAGGGGAGTTGAGTCGAGGTGAGAAGCGAAACAGCGCCACACCGCGCACTTTCCACCCCATCGGTTACGGCGCAGGGAGACGTGAAACGCGGCTTTCAAGCGAGAAGGCTAGCATAAAAAGAAGGAAGACACGACGAGGAGCGGTGCACCGGGAAACCTGCTCATTGGCAAGCCGTTAGAGCTGCAGCACGCACGCGCACGACTTCCTTGGTTCGCTGTCCCCCGATCTGGAGCGTTGCGAATGGCAAACGCGACGACCACGCGAAAGTGCCTCGCGGCTACTTCTGCTTTTGGTTTGCGTGCTTGCTTGTTTGCGGGGCGTCGGAGTTCCGCAGAGCAGAGGTTCCCCTGTTGGATTCAAACGGCGCGCGAGTGAAGCACAAAGCAGTGGGGGCTCAGTCACACACACACACACAGACACTGATACGCACATACGCCAGAAACGAAAAAAAAGGAAACGTGCGTGCTGAGAAAGGTTGGGGAAGTGGTCGATGTCGCAATACGAGCTGCCGGAGGAGGCGAGCTGATACCCCAGAAAAAAAAAAAGGAAAGCCCACGAGGAAAGCGGCAAGGGCAAACGGGTACAGGCGATACACAGAATTCGATTCGTCTTCACAAAAGGGAAAGCTCATAGACAGTGAAAGTGCGAGACGCAGCGTGAAACTCGCTGTACCAGCAGACCAGATCAGCGAGCAGGTCACGGGTCAGCTGCGAGGGCGTCTTCGTCGAGTTGCACCTCCGGCTCGAGCAAGGTGCGAATGCGCTCTACCGTGGCGGTGACGTCCTCGCTCTTGCCCATGCCGCGCGCGCTCACGAGAAGCCCGCCAACCGTCTTGCGCTGCTCCTCGAGGACCGAGATGCGGGCCGCCAGCAGCGACACGAGCGGGTGGTCGTCGCGTACCTGCGCCTGCTGCTCCGGTGTCAGGGCCCGCTCCTCCGCCCTGCCGCACTTGCTGGGCGTGAAGGTGAGCGTGTCCATCATTACCTTGCGCAAGCTGTTCCGCTCCATCTCCTCGAGCTGCTGTTTCTTGGCCAGCGTCTCCAGGTCGCGCTGGTGGTTGCGCAGCAACTTGCAGTGCTCCCGCAGCGCCTCCACCTCGGCCTGCTGCTCCTTGTAGGCGATCTGATACGCCGCGAGCTCGAGCTCGTAGCGGCTGCGCTTCTCTTGCAGCTCCGCCCGAATCGACTCTGCCTCGGCTTGCGCTTGCGTGATGGAGTCCTCAATGATCTTGAACTCCTGCGCGCGGCACTCGTCCTCGATCAGCTTGATCCCGTGCAGCGCGTCGATCACCATGGCCCGGCGCCCCTCCAGCTCATCGCGCATGACGCGCACCAGCCGCCGCTCCCGCTCCGCCGACTTCCACCCACGGTACTCCTCCTCGTACTTGCCCTTGAGCCCCTGCACGTGCTCCGTCATGGTGCGGCACTGCACCCGCGCCTCCTCCAGCAGCGACTCCATCGTCGCACACGACGCCGTCAACTCCGTGAAGGCAGCGGACTCGGCCTCGTACGCGTCCTCCGCGGCCCGGACGGGGCGGATGTCGTCGTCGTTGAGGATGAGCACGTTGTCGGCCGCCGCCGCCGTGGACAGGCGCCGCGTTGTGGCGGACAGCACCGCTGGCGCTCCGTTTGCGGGCGCCTCGCCGTCGGCAGCCGCGGCGGCTGTCGAGGTGGCAGTGGCGGCATTCGCCGATGCGATGCCGCCCTCGCCGTTCGAGAGGCGCAGGGCCTCGGCACTGGTGAGAAACGTGGGTGGGGCTGCACGGATGAGCTTCATCTCGTAGTCGTCCAACGCGTGGTGGGCTGCCGCCAGCGTCTTGTTGGCGTTCTGCAGCGACGTGAAGGTGCGCCCAATGGACTGGATCAGGGTGGATTTCTGCTTCACCTCGTTGCGGGTCTTCTCGGAGAAGCTGAGAAACGTGTACTTGGCAGAGCTGAGGTCGGCGATGAGCACGGGCACGTTCGCCATGAGCACCTCCGCGTAGAACATCAGCCGGGCCTCGTCCGTCTCGGGCAACGCGGCCGGCACAAGCGGCGCGCTCGCCGCCGCCGTGTTGACAGCCGACGTCATGACGAAAGCAGAAGCGAAAAACGAAGGGGGTGGAGCGAAACCGTAGCAAACACAATCAGGTGGACAGCACTACTGTGTAGTGGACGACGTGCTTCGTCCCTTTTGATATCTGAGGCGTTGGCAGTGATGCTAGCCCACGCGACTCTTGTGAGATAAACAAGGGTGGGGGAGACGACGAGCTTTGGCTTGAGCGGCGCTATCTGCCACGCGTTGCTACTAGACGAAGAGAAAACAGATGTGAGCGGGAAGGACGCAACGAGCACACCACATGATGGAGATGGCATCGGTGACACAAAGCGTTCCCGTTGCTGGCAGAAGAAAGTGCTGTGTGGATGAAAAGTCGCACGTACAGAGAGGTCTGGCAGACCAATCCCGTTTGCAAAGCACTTGCCGGATACTGTATCGGTTGTTTGTTTTATTGTGTCGCAGCAGGGAGTCCAGCGTTTGGGCGCGAACCCAAGCGTCCTCTCCTTGTTCGCCACCACGCGCGAAACGGACTCGCAGCGGATCGTGAAAGGCACCCCACCCAGACACTACAAAGCCATGAAGGCTAGCACCGTCGCCTCTCCCTCTGTTTCACAAACACAAACACACACACACATGTACTCGGTCGCAGAGAACAAGGAGGGTCATGCACAGTTTCGAATTTCGATCAGCCGCGCGCGTTCTTGAGGGCTGCGGTGCTGAGCCACGCTTCGAAGCGCAACGCGTCGGCTGGACGTTCGAACCGGACGTCCGCGAGGAAGAACGCCACGGGGGACGCCGCAAAAGCCATGGCCGGCGCAGAGGCGCGCGTGGAGTGGTGGGGAAAGGAAAGTCGCGTCGCGTGCAGCAGATGCCGGCGGCACCACAGTCGCCCCCTTTGTAGTCCTTCCCCTTCCACACTGTGGTGCGCGTCGCGAGGGCCGCCGCCGCGCGCCTCCACCTCGATGTAAGGATCGTCCTCGCGGCGCACCCGCTCGAGGTACACCTCGTCCGACACCGCCACCACGCCTCCCGCTCTCCCCGGCGTCTCTGTTGTGTAGAGCTTGTCGCCCAGCACGGGGTACCCGACGGCCGCGCAGTGGACACGAATCTGGTGGCTGCGCCCCGTCAGCAGCTCCACCTCCACAAATGTGACATCAAGGTGTGCGTCGCTGGCCAGCACGCGGATACGCGTCGCGGCGATCTTGCCCCAGTGCGCGTCTGGCACTCCCGCGGATGCAGGCGCCGCCAGCTCGCGACCCGCATCCGAGTCGGTGACTGCCGTTCGGTCCAAGGGCTCGCAGCACATCTTCAGTTTCTTCAGCCGCGCATGCGCGGCGGCAGCGGTGTAGCGCGGGTGGTGCGCCATGCAATCCATGTAGTTGACCACCACAAACGTGCGCCCAACAGCCGCCGCACCGCGCAGCACGGCCGTATACGTCTTGTGGACGGCCTGCGCGTGAAGCGAGAGCAGCGTGTCAAAGTCGCCACTCGTGAACGCCGCACATGGGCTGCGCTCCCGCACAAGGGCCTCGACCGCCTCGGTGCAGCTCCGCGTCTGCATCTCCAGTTGCGACGCCAGCGCCTTGGCCGCCGCGCTGCTCTTGGCCAGCGCCACGATGCCGGACGTCTCCTTGTCCAGCCGGTGCACAGTAAAAAGGTAGGGTCGCGTCTCCGCTGCGAGCGGATGCGGCGGGTCGGAGGTGGGGTCTGCACCCCCCTCGTAGGATGCCTCTTCACCCTGCGAGAAACTTGAGTGCGGACTCTCGCCACGCGGTCGGCGAGTGGGTGGCGGCGGTGCAGCCGCTGCACCTTTGCTCCCTTGACTCGCGGCCAGCGGGACGCGAGCCGCCACCGCTGGCCCACCCGGTTCCGCGCCACCAGCGTCTTCTTCTCGCGACGCGCCTGCTGGTTTCACCGCGTCTGTGGACACAGAGGCGCCGCAACCCGGGCGGACGGTCGACACCGTGTAGAAGGCGGCCGTGCCGCGCCGGCGCAGCAGGGCCACCAGCGTGTTCTCGCAGTACCGACCGCCTTCCGCGACGGGCAGGTTGCCGTTCTTGGCCACCACCACGAGCGCCTCGTCCTCGTAGAGCACCTCGAGATGCTCCTCGTCCACCGCCGGCTCCAAGGACCGCGGTGGGGCAAAGAGCAGGCGGTCACCCTGCTGAAGCGTGTAGAAGCCATCTTTCAAGAACGCGCCGTTCACACCAACGTGACCAGCGGCGATGTGCCGCCCCCATTCCTCCTGCGTGAGATACGTGAACTTCTTGGCCAGGTAGGCCTGCAGTGTTTCCGCGGGGTCGCGGCGGGGGCGGCAGTAGCGGAACTCGCGCACCATCCACACCCTCGTCTGGGAGTCCTGTTGAACTCCTCTGCACTGTGGGCGTGAGCGCGACACCAGAGAGACAGAGGCAAAGGGCGGTGAGAGTGACGGGGGAAGAAACCCACGTCAACGTACGTTGAAGAGTTCGAGCTGTCCGAGTCCACCGGACTCAGTGCGGCTTGCGTCGCCGACTGTGCACACTGTCAACTCGCTGCACAGAAGGAAAGAAAAGACGAGCCAGGTGGGAGCAAGGTGGGAGAAGCTATGCTTCATGTTGGTTTCCACGGAGTCCGGCACGTGGGCGGTGGCACGGGCACAGTGCCTCGCCTCCGCCCCCTTCCCCTCCCCTTCATCAGTGCGAGTTTGAATGCGGCCGCGGCCTACAAAGGCCCAGCGCAGTCCTTTCCTTTTTTTCTCTGCCGGATAGGGACAGGTGGGGAGAAGGGGGAGGGGGGCGGAAGAGGGGGGGGGGAGGGCATGCGGAAAGTGCGCGTTGCGCGGTACGCCAGTGCCCGTGGCGGTAGTGGGCAGCGGTTTCTTAGGTGGGGCAGCCCGGGGCTGAGGGAGGGGCGTATGGATTTGGCCGCGTGTGCGCGCAAGGGTCCTTCTTTCGTTTTCGTTTCTCGTTCGCTCGGATAGGAGCGTAGCGTGTTGATTCTACTGGACGCTCCCCTTGTGTGCTCCGGCCATCGGATAGTCTAGGACGCTCTTTGAGTCGCCGTGAGGCAGCATCCCCCTTTTCTTCTTCTTTTTCCGCGTGTCGCGGGCGCGACGCAGCCAAGACTTGAAAGCCAGAAACACACACACACACACACGCACACACACGCGGACAGCGACGCACAGAAACACCGTACGAGGACAAATGCAAATGATGAAGAACAGCACGGAGGCCGCTCGCCCAGCAGTACAGATTGCAGCGGCACCAAAGACAAGAAGAAAGAAGCGACGACAACCGTTGAAGAACCCACAACTCGTTCCTCCTCCCCCACCCCTCCCCCAGACACCATCTTCTCCGCTTCAGCTACGCCTTATTCTGGTGAATCAAGAGCGACTCGCGGAAGGCACGGCGGCGCTGTTCCATCAAGTCCCAGCTGGGCGGCGACCCTAGGCTGCCCCTCAGCTCGCTGCCCCTGGGCGACGCGCGGCTCGAGCTGCTGGGCGTGTGCTGCGGCGTGGAGGAGCTCGACGGCTGAAGCGGGTGTCCGCGCACCCCCTGCGCAGCACGGGAGAAGGTGCCGCCGCCACTGGTGAGCGTCGCCGCAGACGCGTCCGACAGCTGCGGCGGGATGACTCGCACGCCGTCAAGGAGACTCGGGCTGCCCATCACTACGTACGGCGTCGGTGTACCCACCGCTGCGCGAGGCACTGCCAGCGGCGTTGAGGCGTCCACCAGCACCGCCGCGAAGTCGCGCGGCCCGGCGTTCTGCGAGGTACTACTTGAAAGCTCGATGCGGCGGCTTCCACTGCGATCGCGCGTCGCTTCCCCGTTGGCCGCAGTGCCGTTGATGTGCGTGGGTGACCGCTGGTCGTGCGCAGCTGCGAGGAACGGCTCCAACCGCGCATCGACGCCGCCGGGCAAGTGCGGGGTGGGTGGCGAGCCGCTCGACGGCGACGGCGCGCTGGACACCGACGACGAAGTCGCTTCTTTTGCCCCGTGTGAGTCAAGCTGGTGCCCGTCAGGCGACGCCGCGGACGCGGACGCTGAGGACGTGTCGTGCATGGGGCGTGCCATGGGTGAACGGACAGTCGCGTTGGACGGATCCGTGTGCCGAGCCCCAGGTCCCCCAGGCACCGCTGGGGACTTCGGTTCCGCTGCGCTGCCGCCCCTCATCGCCTGCACCTGTGCGTTCTCAAGCGGCGCCTTCGGAGTGGCGCGGCGCGAGCCGGCGTCTCGCGGCTCCCGCTGCGGCTCCTCGCGCTGGGAGATGCGGGCCACGAGCGACTCCATCGCCGCTAAAGCGGCCGCCGCCTCCTCACTCGAGTGCCGCGCCGACGCCTCGCTCATGACAGACGAGCCCGAGTGCAGCAACGCCTCGCCCGGCGGCGCCGAAGCGGGCGCACGGGGGGCAGAGACGTAGCTGGGCGAGCGCGGCCGGCGCGGCGTGCCGGGGCTGCATGGGCCGCTCCGCGGACACCCTGGCGCGGGTGTCGGGCTCATGGAGTGGCGCGGCGTCGTCGTCGCAGCCGTTGCCACCGCAAACGCGCTCGTCGGTGTGCCGCCGTGCTCGCGCGGCGTCGGGTCACGCGTGGAGGGGGTTGCTGATTGCGGCGAGCCCGCCGAAGGCGGCTGCGACGGTGACACCCCCGGCGCCGTGGCGGTCAGCGTTGCCTTCCCAGGCGACAACGAGCCCACCATCGCCGAGTGCACCGACGACGCCGTGGAGGACGTCGTGTCGTCGAGGTACCTCTGCGTCGTCGCAGCCACCACCACCGTCTGCTCCGCCAACGCCGCGCTCTTGAGGCGGCCGTTGAGCGGCACTGGTGCCTCCGCAGCGGGTTTGGTGGACGGCGGCACGCGTGTGTGGAGCTGACTCCCGCTCGTCAGGTTCAACCGCAAGGCATCACCTGAGATAGGGGAGGCGGAGTTTCGGCGTGATGGGGGTACCGTCGCGTTTGTGAAAGACGGGTCACTGTGCTTCATTTTTTGCGGGGACGGCGGGCCCACGGGCAGGGCACTCCCATGCATCCCGTTCCGCTCGTCGTCCTCCACCACAATGGACAGCTCAGCCTCCGCATCGCTCTCTCTCCTGCACAGGTGCGGATTCAGCGGGGACAGGGACGCGGCACTGGAGGTTGAGCCACACGACAGCGGGCGTGCCGGCCGCCGGGCGCCAGACTTGACGCGAGAAAGTGAGGCTGGGTCGTCGCTCAGAGGCCCACCACGTCGACCCTCGGGCCGCTCTTGAAGTGGCAGGTTTGGCATCGAGTTGGTTTCGAGAGAGGGGATCGGGGCAGCATCGGCATGCGTCCACTGCTCCGCCGTGCCAGACCCGAGTCCGCCAGACAGCGTCGAGGCACGTCGCGGGGACAGCGCCACAAACTGCTCCCCGCCGAGTGGCGTGAAAGACGGCACTGAGTGGACCTTCGGATTGGAGGTGGCGGCAGGCTCTGTCGGTGCCACTACCCCGACGACCGCGGCCCCGACACCGCGCAGCCACGACAGCCACGCCGCGCGGTTCGCAGAGGATTTTGCGAGTGCCTCGAAGATGACGGGGCGACCCGTGCACAGCTCCGTCTCGCGTCGCCGCATCGCTTGCACGGCGGCGGACTCGTTCGCAGGCCCCGCGAGCGCCACCCCACCGCCAAGCGGCTCGACGTCGCGGTACTGCGCGAAGCTGTCGACCACGGAGCTGACTTGCAGCAGCATCTCGTTCGTCGCGCTCGCCGTCACGGTCGTGCGGCGGAGGTCGAGGGAGACGGCGCGAGGCTCGTGTCCGGGGGCGTGGTGGAGCCGCTGCCAGAGCTGCAGGCGGTGTCGCGAGAGGTGCAGGAGGTAGTGCGAACCGGCGCGCGCGGACAGCTTGACGTAGTAGCGCCGCCTCTTCCCCATCTCACCCCACGGGCGGCAGTACAAGTACCCGCTGTCTGGGGCTCGTGCGCTGCTGTGGGACCGCTGCAGCGGCGGCTGGCCGACCCGCGACACAGCCTCCGCGGTCGCGCGCGCCGCGACTGCGCGCTGCGGAAGGTCGCGGGCACACGGAGTACTGGGTGCGGCATCGGGGGTGGTGGTGGGACTCGTGCAGCGGCGCGTGGGGGAAGCCAGCGGCCTTGGCGCCTCGAAGAGCACTCCGCCGGGGGACACTGGGGTCTGCGGGGGCTGCGCAGCCGAGAAGGTGGAAACGGAGGCCACTTTACTGGGTGCGCGCGGGGTGATGGGCGGCGAGGCCGCAGCTTGAAAGGACGCCTCACCCGAGGCGAGGCGCGGGGACAGCACCGACACGGACGGCGTGCGCTGTGCGCGGCTCTGGGACAGTCGCTCCGCAAGGGACCCACTGCCGGCCTCCAACGCAGACGCCACCGCGCCCGCCACTGCGGAGACAGACGTCACTGTGGGTGAGCCGGGCGCCGGCATGCCGTCCCCGCTCGACCAGGTCTGGACGGCAGCGAACGAGCCGCTGCGGTTGAGCCGTGGCGACAGGACGTGGTTGCGCTTTCGACGTGTGAGCCCCACGCCGGACGCGAAGTCGGTCAGCAACTCCTCAATCTGCTCGGTCTGTTGCGCTGATGCGAAGGCGAGGTAGAGGCGGTGCCCGCCGCGGAGAGTGAAGATGAGGCCCACCGGGCCCCACAGCTCATAGCGCCACCGCAGCGTGTCCGCCGTCTTTTCGGAGCGGCTGGCAGCTGCACCGACCGCACTCTTGCCGTTGCGGTGGTGGCCAGGGTCCTCCCGCGCGGGCTGCTTGCCGTGGTTCTTGTGCTCGTCAGGGGCCTCGCGGCCGTGGGCGTCGAAGACGAGCGGCACGGGCGACTGAAAGCAGTGGCGGCGGATGGAGTGGATGTCCTGCATTTGGACATCGCGCTTGATCGGCGACGTGGCCGGGGCGCTCACCTTCTTCCCGCGATGCTCGCCGCTGGTGAGCGTGTCGCGCGCCACCACGTCCGCGACACTCGTGCTCCGCCCGTCGGAGGCCGCGGCGGCGAGCACCTGCCGCCAGTTTTGGTGCGCCCCGGTGGCTGACAGACGTCCAGGGCCCAGCTGCCACGTGAAGTCGCCGCGGCGTGCCGGTCCTGTATCGACCATGGCCGCATCCTCTAGTACAAGCCGGTCGCCGCAGCAGGAGAGGGCGCGGAAACACGTCCACGACCCGAGGGCGTCACCGAAGGCGGTGCGGTCACGGCGGTCCATGACCTCCTCGCTGGACGCGAACGACGCGTGACTCTCGCTGTGCCGCTCCACGGAGGCGCGCCACGCCTGCAGCCGGGCTGGCGGGCCGGCGCCCGTGTGCTCTTCGGGGCTCCACTCCAGTACATCGAACGTCATCAGGGGCGTGGAGGGTGGCAGGGAGGAGAAGCGCACCTGCCGCTCCGGCTCCGTCGCGGGCCTCTCCGGTAACATAGTGCTCAGCGCCGTCGCGATGGACACAGAGCGAGGGAGAAGGAGGTGGGGGGCCGAGGGGGCGCACGAGGCCCGCACGTTTCTCCTCTGCTCGTCGTTGGTGCTTTTTCTTTGCTTTTATCGGCTTCTTCTCCTGTGTGCCTCAGTCGAGGTGGCGCCAAACACACCCAAATTGCGACGTCGCACTCACACGCGCACCCTGTGGCTTCCTCTCTTCCTTTCTGTTTTTTCCGCTTCTTTTGCAGATGCGACGCAGAAGCGGATAACCGACAGACAGGAAAGAAACGGAAAAAGCGCGACGCGCGCCGCTCCCCAGGACGGCAGACCCGCCTTTGAGCTGCAGAGTGCGAAGAAGACAACCGCACACAGAGGACGACACAAATTATAGACGAAACCGTGTCGCGCGCTTTCGGCTTCACGCCAACGCAAGCACGCACGCTCGGTGAGAAGGCAGCTCAATAAGAGAAACACGTCACAGAAAGAGCCTTCACCAACTTACGTCACGTGATGCTCGCCTCTATCCTGACACTGACAGATTCGCCGCGTGCCGTGGCAAAGTCTAGGGGAAAAAAAAAGCAGGCAAATAAAAGGAGCACGAAAAAAAAAAGAAAGAGAGGAGCGACGGAGTCTCGTGTGCTGCGTGGGAACGCCAGGCACGTCCGGCACACATGCACAGGCACACAAGAAATGGCACAGAGAGAGAGAGATGTCTGGAACACAGGCAGAGCTGCAGTGCAGCTTCAGAGACAGCTGGCAGTTCCACAACAGTCAGAAAAAGAAGAAAAAATGATAGCAGCACGCAAGTCTTGAAAACAACACAAGTGAGCAACACGCAAAGAGCAATCTGACCAAGAACAGCACACAGACACACACACACACAGCCACAGAAGTGGAAAGCAAAAGCGCCGCTTCGAAAGGAGAGCAGTGAAAATTGAAAAAAGATGACGAAACACGGGCGACCGCAACGAGAAAAGAAAAGGCGTAAGGCAACTCAATACGGTGCCACGCCACAACAAACAATCGTCGATCGATAGAAGCAGTCCAGCCGTCAACACGACCGACACTGCACTTCAAAGTCAAGGATGGCAGTCACGCAAAGACTGACACACGAGGGAGAGGGAAAGGGCCGTTCTACAGAGCCACGAGAACGAGCGGGAAGCCGTGCGTACTGGCGCCACGCGTGCACACACACACACACGCTTTGATTGCCTTCTTGCGGAGGGGGGGGGGCTGTGCGCGCGCGCGTTTGTCGGGAGGGTGTCCCTAAGGCGACGAGAAGCTTCTCACCTGCACAGGGCGTACGCACGTAGCCAGCAGAGCTGCGAAGGCGTAGCCGTCCAAGGCACACGACGCAGCGCGGCACGTTGGAAACGTTGCAGGAGGACAAGCGATTGTCCTGCCGTGTGTATAGAGGACGCGTGGAGAGGTCGAGCTGAAAATCGAAAAGAGAGGGGGACGATTACCCCTTTTTTTTTGGTGCCGTGAAAGCGAACAAGCGGGTTTGTTCGAGGTCACAAACCCCGAAGACAGCAGACGACGCAGAGCTCTCGCCAGCACATCAAAAAAACTAAACAGGATAACGGTTGGGCGGCCTGGTTTTTCTTTTCCTTTTCCTTTTTGTGCTGCTCGGGTGCAGAAGGCAGGAGGAGCGTGCACAAGGCGGTGCGAAGCGAGCGACGCGAAAACGCAAGAAGGAAGCGCCGAAGAAGAAAAACACAGAAACGAGAGATGACAAATATCAAAGCACTAATGCGAAAGGTGGAAAATACGAAAAAGCCGGGAAGTGGGGGGGGGGGGGAAGAGTCAAGTGTGGTATTGCGGTTGAGCCGGGAGTGCCACTCACGCACTCCGAACACGCACGCACGCCCGTTCGACTACACTCTGCACGCCGCGCAACGGGAACGTCAAGTCGAGGGACGGGCGACGCGACAGACTCTCTTTTCCCTTTTTCTACGTTGTGCAGCGAGACGACGACAGTCGGATTGGAATAGGAGAGGAGCGGGACAGGAAGAGGGAGAGATGCGGGAGCCGGGGTGAGGAAGAAGCAAGCCGCTCAAGTAGAGGATGCGGAACGTACAACAAAAAACCAGAGAGACCAGCACCTCGAGGTCGTTGCTGTTGCTACACGTGCACGTATTCGGGGGGTATGTGTGGGTGTGTGTCTTGCGAAATGGAGAATAAGGGGAAGAGGAAGCGGGGCTCTGCTGAGCGTGCGGTGTGAGGTAGAAAGCGAGAGAGTGAGTGGGAGGGGTGGAACAGGGTACGCGAATGGAGGCGATTCAACCACAACGTCGCCGCTCGTGGCCGCTGGGACGGGGGTGAAAGGTGAGCAGCAAAGCGGCAACGGAGGGCGGTGCCGCGGCACGCGTGCCGGTGAAGGGAGGTAACGAGAACACGTGAAGTTAGCAGTCAGGAGAGCGGAAAGAATGAAGTTGAGGGATCGGTCATTGCGTGTCAGAGGCCTTTTTAAAGGGCCGTCACACGCACGTCTTGCCTCTTGTTTACCTTTTTTTTTTTTTGCACCGCGACGGGCGGCGTAGCAGGGACGAGTCGTCTGCATTCAAAACGGCCGTCTCGGCACCCACTCGATGCAACGCTCAGGCAGGCTCGAGACACCCCACAGGCCCAAAAGACTCGTCCGCACCTCCTCGAGAGAGAGACGCCTACCCGAGTGGAGGAAGAGGGAAAAAAAAGGACACGCAACACGGGAAACAAAGCGCCCCTCCTCCGATAGGCGAGGGGACGCCCCATTCTGTGCCGTGTTGGGTTGAGGTTTCCTGTTTTGGTTTGTTTTGTTTGTATTTTTTTTTTCGCCGGGCTGCCGGACCGTTCGCAGGTGGTGATGCCTCCACTTTCCTCCTTTTTTCCACCCTTCCTTGCCGTGCATTGCCCCTGCTTTGGTCCGTTTCAGGGGAAGACGTGTCGGCTTAATGGGGGACAGGAGCCAGCGGCATCGTCTTGAGGTCAGGCGAGACCGCGAACGGGGCCTCCGTCTTGGCCTTCACCTCCTCCAGCGTGACCCCTTCCGCAATCTCGGTCAGCAGGAGCGAGTTCACACCGCCTGGGGCCTTCTTGACCTCGAAGACGGCCAAGTCGGTGATGATCATGTCCAGGCAGCCACGACCCGTCAGCGGCGCCTTGCACGTCTTCACGATGCGGGACTGCCCGTGCTTGTCCGTGTGGCCGATGAGGGCGATGGTCTTGCAGCCGCACACAACGAGATCCATGGCGCCGCCCATGCCCTTCAGAATCTTCCCTGGCACGTACCAGCTCGCAATGTCACCGCTGCTCGACACCTCCAGTGCGCCGAGCATCGTGAGATCAAGATGGCCGCCACGCATCATCGCAAACGACTCCACAATGTCAAAGAGCGAAGCCCCCGCCTTGCTCATCGTGATGGTCTGCTTGCTCGCGTTGGTGATGTCCGGGTCCACCTCCTCCGGCAGCGGGTACGGGCCGATGCCGAGCAGGCCGTTCTCCGCCTGGAGCACGACGTCCATGTCGGGAGGGATGTAGCTGGCCACCATGCTGGGCACACCGATGCCCAAGTTGAGCGTCATGCCCTCCTTAATCTCCAGTGCAGCACGACGCGCCATGACGTTGCGGTCCGCCCGTGCGTTCTTGCCCGTGCCGGAGGAGAAGCCAGGCTTCCGCTCAATCACAAACTCGGCCTCCCGCTTGATGTTCTCTGGGCGCACGAGGCGGTGCACGTACACGCCGGGCAGGTGCACCGTCTTCGGGTCCAGCTCCCCGCACTCCACAATCTCCTCCACCTCCGCAATGCACACCTTCGCCGCCTTCGCGGACGCCAGGTTGAAGTTCTGCGTCGTCCCGCGGAAGACCAGGTTGCCGCGCTTGTCCGCCTTCCACGCACGCACAAACGCGAAGTCGGCCGGCAGCGCCGTCTCCAGCGTGCACCACCGCCCGTTGAACTGCCGCGTCTCGCGCGGCTGGCTGTACTCGGCCACCTTCATCGACCCGCCCGGCAGAAACCGCACCGGCAGGCGACCCTCCGACACGGCCGTGCCGTAGCCGGTTGGGGTATAGAAGGCTGGCAGCCCCGCCCCGGCAGCGCGCAGGCGGTCGACGAGGGTGCCCATTGGGCAGAACTCCACCTCGAACTCGCCGTTGAAGAGATGCTTCGTGAAGAGCGGGTTCTCGCCGACGTAGGTGGTGATGGCCTTCTTGAGCTGCCCGTCCCGCGCGAAGGGACCGAAGCCGCTCTCCGCACCCGCCATCGTCGCGCCAATCACGGTGAGGTCCTTCGTCTTGGCGGCGTTGAGGGCGTCCAGCAGCTCAAAGGGGAAGCCGCACAGGCCGAAGCCACCGGCGGCGATCACAGATCCGTCGTGGATGTCCTTGACGGACTCCGCAACCCCCATGACCGCAGGGCGGCACACTTGCAGCGTGCGGCGCAGCATGTCGCCGATGGTACGCGAACAAGAAGGGAAGTGACGAGAAGGAGAAGTGGGCTCGAGGCCGTTCAGCTTCCGGCACACACACACACACAAGATAGGTCGCGCAAGCAGAAACCACGTTACACGTACACCTCCGAGACTTGCAACGCACACAAACACAAACACACACACACACACACACGCGCGTAAACACAGGAACAGAAAGAACCGGAGAGAGAGAGAAAGAGGCGAGATGACAAGGGGTTCGGTGTGACAAGAGAATGTGTGCAATAGACGTGGGGCGGGGGACAGACGGGACGGCGATGCTCTTGCGGCGGCTGCGTCGAGAGAAGGGGGGTGGGGAGACGAGCTGATGTGGCGTTGGCAGGGTGGTGGGGTGGGCGCGAGGGCCAGGAAGAGGGGGAGAGAAGCAAAGAGGAAGAACGGTAGGCACGGAAGAGACGTTCACTGGGCGCAGCAGCGCGAGGGTGGAAGGGAGGGAGGGAGGAGAACACACAAGAAAGAAAGCTGTTGGCGCAGCTTCCGATGTGTGTGCACGTGACGGCTGCAATGCTGCCGTTCGCCGTGACACGAAAAGGGGGGGAGGGGGGAGGGCGACTGTCGTTGCTCTGCAGGTACACAGAGGAGCCAAAGCGACTGGGGAGGTGTAGGGGTGCTGGAAGGCGTGGAGACAGGTAGGGGCAACGCGGGTTGCGACCGAGGAGGTGGGTCGCACGGGAAACGCGTGAAGGTGTACTCGGACCGCAACAGGCGCGCACAGAGAAGGAGGTGAAGCTGCGGCTGTGCACAGCGCAGTTCCAAGCAAGACCGATACGGCGCGCAGGTTAGAGAGCGAGTTCGACGCAAAGGTTGGAACAGTGCAGCCGACGTGTGCGTGCGTGCGTGTGTGTGTGTGTGTGCTGCTCTGGTATCGCAGTCGATTCTGGGTCGCGAAGGCACTGCTCCTTGTAAAAGCGCGAAGTTCTTGGCTTATCGGCAGCAGCAAAGATAGAAGGGAGATGGCGTGCTAGAGACAGCGCTTCACCTTGAGCTGCGCAGATGATTGTGATGATGGTGGCAGGCTGCAGAACCCGTGGCGCCGTAACACGGTTTCAGCGCGTAGCAGGTGGCGCAGCACAAAAGGCAGTAGGCGTGGCGAAAGGGAGAGGAAGGAGTGGGAGGGAGGGGGCGCGGCACCGGACAGCGGTTGTGCATCATCAAACGTTGGCGCACAACACAACCCAGGCCACACCACACACGGAGGAGGCGGTTGTGCATTCCCCACCAGCAAGTTCTTCAAGCTCCTAGCGCCGTCTGTCCTATTCGCGGTGCCCCACCACCACCACCAAGCTGCAATAGCCCGGCGGTGAGCAAAGACAGACGGGAAAAGGGAAACAGCGGGCAGCACCACGTCGTCTTGCCGCCGGTTACGACGGTCGTTGAAGGGAAGGGGGGTTCGTGTTGTTTGCGAAGGTTGAAGAGGGGAGTGAGGGAGGCGCAGATGCCACCAGCGCTGTCAAGGGAGGGGAGGGGGGCAGTGAGAAGGAGGAATAGCGGCGTGCCGCAGTGTTGTTCTCGCGATGTAGACGTGCCGACACACACACACACACACACACAGAGAACGAGGGGGAGGAGAAAACCAAGCAGCCAAGCGCACACGGAATGCGATGGGAGCAGGGGGGAGGGGTGAGTGGTGGAAGCGCATTCGTGCGTTTCTTCCTGGAGGAGAGACGGGGAGAGGAGAGGAGAGGGGGGCGGGGGGGGAGAGGACACCCAGATGGCAAGAAAGAAGTGGGGAGGCAAAAAAGAAGAGACCGGTTGATGTTAATCGCTCACAGATGCGTTACCAGAGGTGGGCCGACACCGCAGAGGCAAAAAAGAAAAAAGCAGGGAGGGTAGGAGAAGAGAGTGTGCGCTAGACAGTGCAAAGAAGGCACGAAGAAGAAGAAGAGAGAGATGCGCAGGGGTGACCGTCACTGTGGCGGCTGAGAGCCGCTAAAGTGCGTGTCTACAGTATTTTCTCTTTCTCTTCGGTCCTCGCTTATCTCCGTTTCGACCGTGACGTGGTTGCCGCCGCCTCGGGTGTTTTCTTAGGTCTCTACTTGGAGAGCGGCGCCACGCGCGGCATGGTCTTGAGGTTAGGGTCCACCTCGAAAGTCGCCAAGGTCTTTGCCTTCACCTCCTCTACCGTAACCCCCTCCGCGACTTCGGACAGCCACATCTTATTGACGCCGCTCTTGCGCTTTTCGAAGCGGAACGTGCACAGCTCCGTGATGAGCAGGTCGACAACGCCGGCACCCGTCAGCGGCACGTTGCACTCCTGCACCACACGTGAGTGCCCGTGCTTGTCCGTGTGCTCCATCAGCACGACGGTGCGACAGCCCGACATCACGAGGTCCATGGCGCCACCCATGCCTGTGAGCACCTTGCCGGGCACACACCAGCTTGCAATGTCGCCGTTGCTCGACACCTGCAGTGCGCCGAGCATCGTGAGGTCCATGTGCCCGCCGCGAATCATCGCAAACGACTCGGCGCTGTCGAAGATGCACGACCCGGCGTTGCTCATCGTGATGGTCTGCTTGCCGGCATTCGTGAAGTCCGGGTCCACCTCCTCCGGCAGCGGGTACGGGCCGATGCCGAGCAGTCCGTTCTCGCCCTGAAGCATCACATCCATGTCGTGAGGGATGTAGCTGGCCACCATGTTGGGGATGCCCACACCCAAGTTGAGATTCATGCCCTCCTTGATCTCCAGCACGGCGCGACGCGCGATCAGCTGCCGGTTCACCACGTCCAGCTTCTTGCCGCCCGCAATGGGACCAGAGCCGTCAGGACTGCGGGTCACGACAAACTCGACGTCCCGCGTGATCTTCTCTGGGCGCACGAGGCGGTGCACGTACACGCCGGGCAGGTGCACCGTCTTCGGGTCCAGCTCCCCGCACTCCACAATCTCCTCCACCTCCGCAATGCACACCTTCGCCGCCTTCGCGGACGCCAGGTTGAAGTTCTGCGTCGTCCCGCGGAAGACCAGGTTGCCGCGCTTGTCCGCCTTCCACGCACGCACAAACGCGAAGTCGGCCGGCAGCGCCGTCTCCAGCGTGCACCACCGCCCGTTGAACTGCCGCGTCTCGCGCGGCTGGCTCGTTCGGTCGACCGCGCCGCTGCCGTTGGTTGTGAAGCGCACCGGCAGGCGGCCTGCAGACACGTCGGTGCCGTAGCCGGTTGGGGTATAGAAGGCTGGCAGCCCCGCCCCGGCAGCGCGCAGGCGGTCGATGAGGGTGCCCATTGGGCAGAACTCGATGTCGAACTCGCCGTGCATCAGCCGGTCCAGCACCACCTTGTTCTCGCCCACGTACGTGGTGATCAGCTTTGCAATTTGTTTGTCGCGAGCGAGGGGACCCGTGCCGTTCACCGGACCCGCCGTCGTGCCGGCAATGAGAGTGAGCTGCTTGGTGCCCTTCTTGTTCAGCTCCCCCAGCAGCTCGAAGGCGAGTCCGCACAAGCCGAAGCCGCCGAGCGCTATGGTCGCCCCATCGTGCACATCCTTGAGGGCCTCCGTGGCGGTCACAACGGTGGGCCGGAGGTACAGCAAATTGCGCCGCAGCATGACGACCAGGACGACTCGCAAAGGGTGACAAGAGAGTAAGGAAGCGGGGGGCAGCTGTGTCACGATTAGGTGAGCGTGTGGATGTGTTTATGTGCGTGTGCTGCCAGTAGTTACGCTGAGGGTGGAATTAAAAAAAGAAAGGCGGGGATGTATCGAGTGCGGCCAATGACGCGGCTGTCCTGCTCTCTGCGCTTCAAAGCCCGTCGCAGACGACAAGTGAGGTAAAAGAAAACGTGGCAAGAGATGAGACGTGTTTGGTGGCGGACGCGTACGGCATCCTCATGGCCCTTCACATGCATCGTGGGCAACACCGCTGCAGCCCCCGCCTTCCCTACCCGCGCTCGGTTTCCTCGATGGCACAGGGGCGAGAACTGCGAGTTGGTTGACGGGTAGTTCTCTTCTGTTGTTGTTCTTGTTGTTCCAGGGGGTGGGGAGCCGTGCACCGCCTCAACTCCGCGGACCTGAGGTGCTGCATTTAGTATTCGTGAAATCGGTGTTCTCGGCGCACAAGACATCTCCACGAAGGAGACGCATGGCGGATTGGGGGGAGGGGGGGGCTCTGTCATGCGCGGGAACCGAGGCGCATACGGCCCTGGCCATTTTCCCGACGTACCCCCGCCTTTACCCGCCTCCCCTAACTGAACCCGGATGCGGCGGCACGGAACCTGATCGCAACTAACGTATGCGGTGCGCAAACATACACGGTGCGAGCGAGTCGTGGGGGCGGCAGTAAGGCCGCGCGGAAAGCTGAGAGGGGGGGGGGGGCAAACAGGCACAGCAAAGGAATACGAGTGTCAGCTTTGCAACCGGCCGAACGGGCATCTCGAGGGTGTTGTGAAGTGGACAAGAGCCGCGTGCGGGCGCTTTCGGAACACAACAGCGAAGCAGCGTGGAGAGGAGAAGGAGGGTATACCGCGTGTGTACACAGCGGGCAGCTAAGCCTAAAAAAAAAAAAGCAAGAGGAGCGGCTCAAAGTGTCCCCTTCCCAAAGAACTCACTTGCACACGAAAAAAAACAAAGAAGGCGTCTCGAGAGAAGCTGAGCCATCCCGCTAAGCAGGTATAAGTCGAGTGGAAATTAATAACGAAATCGAGGTCGGTGAAAGCGAGAGAAACACGTGCGATCGCATGGCGGTGGTCCGAAAGACAACACTCAAGGGAGAACACCAACTGAGAAGGAGATGAAAAGGAAGTAGAGAATCGAGGCCGCACCGGGGGGCTCGCCGGGTCAGGGAGATGCCATCCTTGCTGCAGTCGTCACTCCCCTCCCCCACTCCTGCCGAAAGCGGAGGGAGGGAGGGAGAACAGCAAACAACACACACTGATGCACACACACACACACACTTACACACACAATAACAACAAGCAACTCACGATTGAAGGAGCATGTCATGCAGGCGGAATGGGTGCCTGCTGCATCGCACACATCTCCGGCGAGACACGAAACTCGCCCTCCGTCTTTGCCTTCACCTCCTCCAGCGTCACCCCGTCTGAAAGCTCGGTCAGAACCATGTAGTTGAGCCCGTTAGCCGGCTTCACGACGTCGAAGACGGCAAGCTCGGTGATGATCTTGTCGACGACGCCCGCCGCCGTGATCGGGGCACGACAGCGCTTGAGCAGCTTCGGCGACCCGTCGTGGTTCGTGTGGGTGGTGAGGATGATCACCTTACACCCGCTCTGCACCAGCTCCATGCCACCGCCCATGCCGCTGATGCGCTTGCCAGGCACCATCCAGTTGGCCAGGTCGCCGTTGTCGCCCACCTCCATGGTGCCCATCATGGCCATATCCACATACCCGCCCCGCACCAGACCCATCGACTCGACGAGGTCCATGAATGTCGCCCCGCCCTCGCGGTCCACCGTCACCGTCTGCTTGCTCGCATTCAATATGTCCGGGTCTGCCTCAGCGGCCGTCTTCGGGAACGGCCCCACACCAAGCAGACCGTTGCCAGCCATCAGCAGCACGTCCGTGTTGGGCTTGATGTACGGCGTCACGAGGGTCGGTGTGCCGATCCCGAGGTTGAGCACCGTCCCGTCCTGCACCTCCAGCGCCGCGCGCCGGGCGATGCGGTGCTTCGCGTCGTTGTGGTCGACTGGCGCCGCGTGCGAGCCCTCGCTCGTGACAAGGAGCTCGAACTTGTACATCGCCTCCGGCAGCAGCACGAGCCGGTCGACGTACGCCCCGGACATGTGGATCTCGTCGGGGTCCAGCTGGCCGCACTCCACAATCTCCTCCACCTGCGCGATGCACAGCTTGCCGGCCTTTGCCGCGGCGATGTTCATGTTGCGCGCCGTGCCGTGAAAGACGAGGTTGCCGCGCCGGTCCGCCCGCCGCGCGCGCACGAGAGCCACGTCGGGGTGCAGGGCGGTCTCGAAGACGCACCACTTGCCGTCCACAAACCGTGTCTCTCGCGGCGTCGAGTAGAGCTCGACGTGGCCGCTGCCGTCCTTGGCAAACCGCTGCGGCACCGCGCCGGTGGCCACCGCCGTGCCGTACCCCGTCGTCGTGTAGAAACCTGCTATCCCTGTGCCACCCGATTCGAGCCGCGAGGCGAGTGTCCCCATTGGGCAGAGCTCCACCTCAACCCGGCCGCAATGAAAGCACTCGGCAAAGACGCGGTTCTCGCCCATGTACGAGGTGATGGTCTTCTTAAGCTGACCAGCTTGCGCCAGTGGTCCGACGCCGCAGTCCTCGCCAGACATGCTCGCCATGATCAGCGTCAGCCCCTGCCGGCGCGTGCGGTGCAGCTCCGAGAGCAGCTCGAAAGGCACACCAGCGTAGCCGAAGCCGCCCACGGCGACCGTGGCGTGATCGGCGATGTCGGCCATCGCCTCCTCCAGGCCCATCACGGCCGGCTTCTGAAAGACGCGTGTGGCTCGCATGGGGGAAAGTGCTCGCACGTTGATAACAGCTGGACGTTAGGGGCCAGGGGTGCTGGAAAGGTCCGATGTTGCTAGTGCGTGCGAGCGCCGCGCCGCACTTACCCGGCGGCGTTTCTAGGGTGTGTAAGCTTGTGCGTGTATGTTGAAGTAGGTGCGGCCGGCGCTTGGCCTTAACACCTATCGGTTGTGTGTGTGTGTGTGTGTGTGTGTGTGTTGTAAACCTATCACATGTGTGCTGGGAGTGTCAAGCATCCGGTGGGAAGATAAGGCAGAGAGCATCAAGACAAGAGCCAACATTCAGTGACGTGGCGGTGGGAGAGCAGCACACAACCCTCCAGCGGACACACGCCAGAAATGACAGACGGGGAGAGGGAGAAAGAGCGTCGAGCAGGAGAAGACTGCAAGGCCGATTCTGGAGTGCATGCGGCGCTGAAGAACGGCTACGCAGCGCTGTCTACATAGGGTTGGACTGCTGCCTACGTGGAAGCCTGCCCGCACGCGCTGGCCTACCTTTGTCGCAGCCGTTGGCTATGCTCTCGACCAGAGCGCTTTTTGTTACTGCTTCGTGGATGTGTTGTTGCTCCAGACAACAGATGTCAGTCCGTCATTCCGGTCTAGTTTGAGAAGCCCAGAACAGTGCAGTCGTTCACAGTGGGGGAAGGCAGGGAGAGCGGCCCGCCTGCGAACCCAAAAAGGAAGAAAAGGTGTCGACAACCGAGGAGGAAAAATGAGTTTATTTCTGCATGACTTCCAGTCTCACGGCGCACGCCTTCTCACGCACGCATCGGCGTGCCTGCCGGACTCACAAAAGAAATCACACACAAACACACACACACACACACCTTCGAACGCAAAGGCTCCGTGTACACGTGCGACAACCGAAGTGGTACGGAAAACTACAAAAGGGGGAAAATAGGGGAGGCAAAGCGGAGCGAACGACTGGGAAGCGACGTCACAAACGAAACAAATAACAAAGACTCTAGCGCAGCACAGGAGGGGAGTAAAGGGGGGAGAGGCAACCGCTCGCACAAGTTGCACCCAGTCGGTAGCAGGTACCAGAGTGAAAGGCCCCGTCCCGCAGACCCACACCCGCACGCGCGTCAAAACATGAAAGGGGCAACACAGCGCCACCACAAAACACAGAAAGGCAACCAGAAGAGATCTCCGCCCTCCTCCGCCTCCGCTGACGAGCTCGCGCATGTGACGTGGCGAGGGAGACGCACAACTACAACCACAGAAAGAAGTCTAAAAGTCAGTAAAGTGATCTAGCGAGGTCTGCATGGCATCAGTTCCCTCCTCCACCCTCTGCTTCGGCCCGTGGCCCACACAGAGAGAGGCGGGGGAAGGCGGCAAGAGCTGTCATGTAGTGCAAACACTCAACTCTACAGTCGAGGCCGCGGTGGTGGGCGGTCCAGCCGCGGGGTCCGTCCAAACAGCGCGTCGCTGTTCATCTTCGAGACGGAGTTCCACGCCGGCCGCGGCGCCGCCGCTGACGCCCGCGTCCACTCCCGCATCGCCGTCACCGCCACCTCCGTGTCGAGCAGCGAGACGTCGATGAGAGCGGCGCTCCGCGTGCCGGAGCGGGCGGAGGGCAGCAGATCCGACCGCGCCGAGCTCGCCCCCCGCGCCGAGGCGGCGGCGACAGAGCGGTGCGACGCACCTCGTACCGACTGCACCGGTGTCGCGTCCCCAACCTCGGCAGCCTCCAGGCCGCTTCGATCCAGCCCAGCCGAGAAGAGCCCTGCCGGCATCGTCCGGGCAGTGGGCAGACGGACATGATGGGTGCGTGCGCGGCACACGACGCAGTAGTACACCCCACGCACCATGCGCCCCGTCTCCTTCGACACGTAGGCCTCACTGTGACGGTGGCGCGTGTGACCGCAGCGGGTGCACGCAACGGAGTCCTGCGCTGTGGCGGCCGACTTCTCCGCCGACGCCTTGGCAAACGCAACGCCCTTGACGACAAAGCCGTCGACGATCTGGCTGCGGCGACTGACGTGGTGTTCCGCCCGCGCATTGTACGCCCCGCCCAACTCGTGCGGCTTGCCCTCCATGGAGAGGTCGTCAGCCGCGGTCGATGCCGCCGCGTTCGTGCCGCCGTTGCCGCTCGCGCTGGTGCTGCGAAAACAGAAGAAGATGACCTGCTTCGCCCACAGCCCCTGCAGCACGAGCCAGCGGTGGTTGTCGAGGCAGCCGGCGACGCAGCTGCCGGCGAACGCGGCGTCGTTGCCGCCCGCGTCGCCGTTGAGGTACAGGCTCATGTGCATCAAGCCGGTCGTCGCGTCCACACGAACGTCCACGTAGGGCTCCGTTGCCGCCACCGCCTCGCTGCTATGGCGCGACTCGTTGATGGAGTGGTACACATTCACGTCATCGTCATCGTGATTGCCGCCCTCGTCGTCACCGTCACTCGCACTTTTCGGGTTGCCGTGGCGCGCTGCGCTGCGTCCACGGCCAGATGCAGGGTCTGCCGTCGAACGTGTGCCGTGCTCCTCGAGCAGCAGACGCAGGAGGGTCTTGGCCCGGCGCTCCTGCGCCCTGTACGTCGACTGGGCCCCGGCGATGGTGGCGGGACACGGGACGGCGTAGCGGCCGTCGAAGATGAGCGACAGCGGCGTGGCGGTGGTCGAGGTCGTCGACTCCGACCCGGCGCCCCCCACGGTCGGGGCTATGCGCCAGACGCTGGTCAGGTACTTGCTGCCCTGCTCGAAGAAGTGCCACAGCTGCCACTGACACCACCGCGCGTACTCCTGGTGACGGCGGTACGCCGCGAGACCGCCCGGGGTGGACGAGGGCATTGAGCGCCGCCGCCCTGCGCTACCGCGGCTATGCGGCCCTTGAAGCGCCCCCTCGTGGTGGGGGTCGGCGTGCGAGGCAGGGCGAGAAGAGCTGTGCTCCCGCGACCCGTTCGCCGAGCCCCCTCCCTCTCCACCACCGCTGCTGCCGCCCACCTTGGCGCGTGCGAGAAGGGCAAGCCGGTGCCGGCCCTTGGCGCACACCTGCCGCCAGCGCCGCTCGTGCTGCAGCGGGTCAAGAGAGTACGCGCGAAGCGCAGCCCACGCCTCGCTGGACGGCGTGAGCATGATGCCCGCCCCCTCCGCCCACTGGTGTGCGCGCCGGCCCAGCATCGACATGCCCACCATCGACGCACCCGCTAGCCGCTCAAAGACGCTGGTGTCCGCAGCGCGGCCCGGGTGCGGCGAGGGCGATGCCGTGAGGCGCGGCTGCGAAGAGGTCGGACGAGCCGTGGGCGGCGCGGAACCGCTGGCCGCAACACCGCCGCTACCGCTGCCACCGGCTGCCTGCGATACATGGTGCGCCGCCGCACGGTTGCCCTCCCTCGACAGCGGAGCCGGCGAAGCGCGTGGCGGCTCTGCATCCGCGTCCTCGCCGGCCACGTCGTCGTCGCTGAGAGTCAGCTCCGGGGGCGTCTGGAAGGTGTGGTAGTACGGGTTCGTGCGCGCGGCGATACCGCCAACACCGGGGGCCCCCGCACGGACCGGCTCACCGGACGGCCCTGGCTGGGTCTGCGTCAAGCTGTCGCGAGTCTGCGCGAGCGTCGTGACGGTTGCAGAGAACCCTGACGCAGTGGCGCTGCTCGGGCGGATTGGCGAGCTGTAGCCGTGCGCGGCGGGCTCTGAGACGACGACGAGTGCGTCCTGATGGGCGATGCTGTCGCCGTAGTACTCCCCGCGCAGCGTTGAGGCCATCGAGCCGTTGGGAGACGCCGCGGCTGATGCCGGCGGCGGTGCCAAGGCCACCTTGCCTCCGATGATGATGCGTCGGCGCGGGGTCTGACGTACCGCTGCAGGGGTGTAAGCCATGCGCATGAGCTGTTGCCCGAGCACGCGATGGGGTGGCTGTCGGGGGGCAAGACCGCCGCTGCGGCCCTGCGCCGGGTGCCGCGGGGGCCGAGCACGAGACGGCGCAGGCGCACTAGGTGGACGTGGGTGGCGCACCGCCGGGGCGGGGTCTGCCGCGGTTACGGTCGTGCCGCTTGGCCTGTACCCAAACACCTCCTCGTGCGCCAGCGTGACGTCATCGCTTTCCAGCGCGAGCATGGCTGTCCGGCACACACACACACACACGCACAAGTGCGTCGTCGCTGAGGAATTCACACAACACGGCCGACGCGTAAGTCGGTGGCTCTTTTTCGTTTTGGCGGCCTGCAACTCCCTCCGCGGTGCGATAGAGCGGGGAGGGGCGGGGAAGAGGGCGGGACGTGGTCGAAGTGTGTGTGTTTGTGAGAGAGAGAGAGTTGGAGTTGTCGTGCTGGGGTGGCCTACCAACGCAGCCACACAAAAGTGAATGAGTGCGCCCCGTCGAAGCAGCGATCAGCGCTGAAAAATGGGAGCGAGGGAGGAAGGAGGGGGGAGGCGTGCACGCGTGGGGCCGGTTTGCAGATTGAGCCACCGAGGATCGTGGAAGAAGAGAGAGCGGCAGAGAAGGACAGAGCGCATGGCGAGTGTGGAGCTGCGAGACGCACGCGGGGAAAGGTAGTGCAGCGGCAGCGGCGCATCAGACGCGCACTATTTCGTCACAAGACGCCGGAAGGGTTGGATGCACTTTCATGTGAAGAGATCATCATCACATCGCGACAGGCCACTGGGGAAAATGGGGCAACGACAAGCGAAGACGGTGGGTCTTGTACCAGCCGCGTCCCTCGTCCGTGTCGTGTGTCACAAACTGGCCGTCTGGCGTGATGTTTCGGTACGCCTCATGTTGTTTGTCTTCAAAGCCGGCTGGCCAGAGAAAGGGGAGTTGAGAGTTCAAATCAAAAGGCGCCTGATGGGGGGAGGGGGGAGGAGGGGGGACGAGGCACGTGTGCACGCGTACAAATTCTATAGAGCTCCACGGTCCGGTAAGGCAGGTCGCAAAGAGACGCCAAAGTGGACCCAGAAGGAAAAAAGAAAACAAAGAGGGTGCACCCCTGACGAGCAGCCGCTGCCCTCGCCTTGCAGGTTCTGCACATCACTCAACCCGCCCCCTCCCCCTTCCCCTAACCGCACGGCAGTTCTAACACAGACGCACCCGTCTAGTCCTCAAAACAAGTTTCAACGAAGCGCCGCGTAAGCACAGGCGGGCCCACACGCTTCAAAGCAGCACGCGACAAGGCGAAACCCGCAGTCCGGGTCTCCGCACCGTCTACAGGACAAAAAAAAAACATCAAAAAAAAAGTGGTGTAGGTGTGCCAATTCGAATTCTATCACGAAGCCCAGCAGCAGCATCTTCGCGCACGGCCACCGTGTTGAGGGTGTGTGGGCGGCCTCTACCAGGCACCCCACCCAACCACCGCCCCCACTCTCCTCACCACCACCACTTCATGTGTCTGCGCACACGCACATGAGGCTCAGTCGCTCCCGGTCAGGCGGAAGAAGACGCGACTGGACGGACTCTCGCGGCCGGATGCGTAGACGACCGCGCCGCCGCCCTGCATCGGCCACCCGTCAAGGATGCTACTGATCAGCTCCACCACAGACGGCGCGGTGCAGCGGGCACGCACTTCCTGCAGCTCCCCCTTCGCCTGGGGGTCGCTCAGCTGCCCGTTGGCGCGGCGCCGCATGATGCGGGTCACCTCCGCCAGCTCCGGCGGCAGCGTCAAGCCAGGCAGGCGGAGCGACACCTCGCCGGCGCAGCTGCCGTGAATGCCGTTCAAGTACTTGCGCAGGTGCACAAAGTGCGGCACTGTGGCATCAAACGAAACGAAGTTGCCCTGCAGAGGCCGCTCCGGTGCCCGGTCAATCGACGCCGTGGCCAGGCTGCCCGTCTCGGGGTCCACCGACATGCCGTTGTGCTGCACCGCCAGCCCCCACAGCGGGGACGCCATCGCCGGCACGTCCAGCTTCTGCTGGAAGACCACGCGGCCGTACGTGTCAACAAGGCTGAGATTGACGCGGTGGAAGCGGGAGGCGAGCATCTTGGCCACGAAGTCGGAGCGGCCCGTGTTGCCGCCGATGCCGTCCACGTCGCAGACAATGCGCAGGTGCGGCGGGCAGAGAAAGCGGGCCTGCACGTCTTGGCCCACCGCCTGGAGCGCCACGTCCATGTACGGCATGGACGCCGAGTCTCCAAAGACCGACGCTGCTGCCGCTGCGGCCGAGCGGTCCATCGCTGGGGCGGGCGGCGGTGGCGGTGGAGCGCCGAGGCCCGCGCTGCGGTCGACCTCACGAAGGGCAGCCTCAGGTGCGGCTTGGGTCGCCGTCGGCGGTGGCGCGGACACCGACGCTGCGGGCCGCACGCCGAGAACGGTGATAGTGCGCTCGATCTTAACGGCGCCCGTGGCCGGGTCGCGGGCTGTGAGACGAACAAAGTACGGCTTGTGCTCCCCCTCCAGCGCCCCTTGGGCGGGCAGGCGACCCCGCTGCTGCAGCACCTGCGCCGGCTGGTCGTCCACTGCGCCGAACAGGTGGTACTGCGGCGGCGCCGTGTAGACGTTGTCGAGATAGCCGGCGCCGCAGGTGAAGAAGATCTCCTCCGCGGCCGCCTGCGCCGCCGCCGCTGCCACCGCAGCGGCCTGTGTCTTGGCCGTCTCCGTCGCCGCGGCGGCCCCGCTCGCCGAGGCGCTGCGCAAACACGTAGCGAGCTGCGGCACGAGGCGGCGGCCCTGCGCCGAGAACATCGCCGTGGACATGCTCCCCAGCTCGTTGGCGACGAGCTGCGCGTTGGTGTTGTGGCGCAGCAGGATGTCCACGAGGCGGTTCACGAGGTCGGTGTCCGCCTTTGCGTCCGCGCCGGGGGACTGCGCAAAGGCGGAGCCCGTGCCGGGCGTCGTCGGCGCGCCAGCATTTATCATGGACATCTGCACGCGGCACGCCGCAACGGGCCGCTTCGTCGACGTCTGCGTCGCCGTCAGCAGGGCCGGCCGACCGGGCTGCAGCGCCAGCGAGCCGAAGGGGGGCAGCTGCCGCGGCGGCTCGTTGCCGATAGCGGCCGTGACGGAGCAGCCGGGGCACTGCACCGCCTCGAGTCCATTCTTCGACACCGTGAAGGAGATGGCGGCCGGCTGGCGGGTCAGCTGCTCGCGGACGAAGTTGACGATGGTCATGCCCGGCAGCGTGGAGGGCTGGATGCCCTGGAGGAGGCGGCGCTGGTCCTCCACGTTGGGCTTCTGCAGGGCTTCGCACAGGTCCAGCACCCACTTCTCCGGCCCGGCTGGGGCTGCGGGTCGCTGCGCTGCAGGGGACCCCGCTGCTGCCACCGGCGTAGGGGCCGGGGCGCCGCCCGGACCAAGCGCCACGGGAACAGGAGCTGGGCCGCCAAGCGCCGGCACAGGTGCCCCTGCTGGACCACCACTGCCCCGCGCCGCCACCTCGAGCGCGGCACGCGACACGGTGCCATCCGAGTTGGACTGCACCACCACCACCTGCTGGGCAATGACGCGGGGCAGGCCAGCGGCAGCCGTCGGGTCCGCCTGCACAACGCCCCCCACAGTCAGACGGGCACCCGGCGCCGCGCTCACGGCGAGGCCGCCGGCGCCGTCGTCCTTTAGCTGCAGCGTCGCCGGCGCCGACTCCAGCGCCGGCACGTGGGAGCGCTGCCGCAGCACGACACGGCCCTGCGCGTCGCTCACTGCGATCTGCACGGTTTGCGCGCGCCGGTGCCCCAGCGGCAGTGCCGCCACGCCCACCCCCGTCACGGTGCTGCCGCCCTCCCCAGTGAGCTGCACGGTGAAGGTGGGCGCCGAGACGACAAAGGTCGGCTGCGCGGCGGGGTCGGTGGGCTCGGCGTTAGGGATCAGCGGCGGCTGCACGCGCGTCTCCACGTCCGGCACATCGCCCGGCGGCGCCGACGCGCCAAAGGCGTCTCCACCGGCCGGGGGCAGCTGCAGCCGGTACGGGGCTCCGTCCAGGGGGACCGCCACGGTGCCCTGCACCGCGAGCGGGATCACCTGGTCGGTGGAGCCGCACAGGAGCAGCGGCGGCTGGTTTGGCGGCCCGCCTGATGCCCGCACCGTCTCCAGGAAGAAGTGCGACGCCTCGGGTGGTGGCGCTGCTGCCGCGCCGAGGGGCGGGCGCAGGGCGCCGCTGGACGACGGACGGCGCTGTGGCTGCTGCTGCAGGGGCGAGCGAGCGCGCTGACTCAGCGGTGATCGCGTGGTGCTCGGCCGGGGCGCGAGGGCCGCAAACGAAAACGGCTGCGGCGGCTCGCTGTCAAGCGACAGGTTCGCCACGAGCGCGCACTCCCTCGTCTGGATCGGAATGCGAAACCACCCCGCCGTCGGGCGCAGCCGGCGGCCGTCGGCGACGATGTAGACCGCGTCCGGGTTGCACCCCTCCGGTGCCCGCACCCGCAACACGCTCGTCCCTTCACTGCCGTTGAACGTCAGCTTGCAGTAGTGCTTCGTCGTCGTGCCGGCTGCCTTGACCGCGGCGATCAGGTTGTAGTCGTGGCCGTCGCCGGGCACCATGAACGCCGACGCCTGCTGCAGCGAGACCGGCCGAGGGATGCCCCCATCTACGCCGAGCTCGCACTCCAGCTCGACTCCCTTGGGGGTCTGAACCTGCTCAATAACCAAGTTCGCACCGCTGATGCGCATGCCAATTGACGTCGGCGCCTTCTTGACAACGCCACTGTGTCCGTGGTTAATGACATTCTCCAGCCGGTGCTCGCCGCGAAAGGGGTAGGCAGCGTCGTTCATGTTGCTGCCAATCGGCACCAGCTTTTTCGAAGAGTGCGGCATTGCGTCTTCTCTCTCTCTAGTTCGTGGTCAAGATGGCTGGGGATGGAGTCAGTGAGGTCGAGGCGAAACAAGCCCGGTTCGGGATGCGCAACGCACCGGCACGTCAGCTGCTGCAGCTCCCACTATGCATGCAAGGAAGAAAGAACACGATGAAACTTCCGACGAAGCGGCAACGCAGATGCGTGTTGTCTATGAATCTAATTGCGGAGTGCCTCTATGCAGCGTGCGCCTGTACGTGTTTGAGTGAGAAAACAAAAAAAAAGACGCGGAAAACGTCAGAGTTGAGGAGAACGCACACAACGCCTTGACACAAAGCGGCCGGGTGAGACGGGAGCTCTTGTGGGTATCTGGGGCCCCGGGGAAAGAGGGCTCTCCGTTCTGTGATGCGTGCCGGTCAGCTGAGGAGAGACACACACAAAAACAGAGCGCTTGTCTGCGCAGGAGGAGACCGCGGACCTGAGACAAGAATGGTGTTGAGTGCCTGGGTACGAGACGAGAAGAGTGGAGGGGCGGGGCAGAGCCTCCAAATGCATGTGACGCTGTGGCGCCAAAGGTCCGCATCATCCGATGTGTTTCAGAGTCAGAGGGGGGAGGGGGGGGGGCGAGGACGAGAAGCGGAAAGAGCGGCGTAGTGGAGGCTGTCACATCGCATTGATCGCTTCCTTGTTGTTGTTGTATTCTCTCTCTGCAAGTGAGATCCTCGTTGCTGCATGTGGCACACAAGAGGCAAACCGCCCCGCGCCTGTCAGTCGCGTCCTTGAAAACAAAAAAAAAAACTGCCGCGCTTAATACACGTCTTTTTTTTTTTGCCTTCTCTGCAGCGAGCTCACCTAGCACCACCAGGCGTAGCGCACTCGGTGCCAGCCTGCAACGTCGACACGCTCCGCCGTGTGTTTACACCTTACCTGGATGGTTGTACTGGCGGTCGTGCGCAGAACCAGAACCGAGGTTCTTCAAGAGTGCGCAGACAGAAGGGATTGAAGGGAGACCTCTCGTGGGCCTCGTGCGCCGCTTGCTTCCGCCTCCCCCCTCCCCCTCTCCGTCCGCCCGCCCTTTCCCCCGTCGTTTGCCTCTGTCAAGAGCAGCACCCGCTTACACGTTACGTTACGCATCCACACTCCAACGTAAAAGGAAGACAGCGTCAATGACTAACAGGGAACCAAAGAAAACGAGCGCTACTGCCTGATGCAGCCGCCGTATCTCCGTAGGCACCGTCCGGGCACCAACGCCGCGCCTCACAGCCCGCGCGCCACCTTGAGCTCCTCCACGCGCTCGCGAATCTCTTCCACAGTCGCCGCCATCTGCTCCAGCGTGTCGTTCTCGCGCACGAGCATCACATCCTCCTTGTACGCGTCGCGCGCCTCCGCCTCGCACATGCACAGGATCTCCGCCTCCATGTTCTCGGCCCGCTTTGCCTCGCTGTACTTTCGATTCGTCAGCCGCTCGAACAGCACCTCCGTCGAGGTGTGCAGCACGACGACGATGTGAAACCAGCGCTCGGGGAACAGCTCGCTGGAGTGGTAGTCGACCACGTGATTGCCGCTCTTCACCATCATCGGCTCCATGAAGTCGAGCAGGCGGTCCTCGTCCTCCTCTTCAATGATGTGCGTGTCGAGCTCCTTATCGTACTCCGTGTAGAAGTGGTTCTCCTTGACGAGCTTGCCCACCTCCACATGCTCGAAGCCGTCCAGCTCCTCCGCCAGCATCTCGGCCATGGACGTCTTGCCCGTGCCCGGGGTGCCGGTGATGAGGATGTTGATGCCCTTGGGCTGCTCCATTGTGCGTTTGGGTGCTTGCGGCTGCGATGTGGCTAGTGTTCGTGTCTCGTGCAGCGACTAGGGGTATCTCTGTAGGCTTATGCAGAGATGCAGAGTTGAGTTGTGGGGGAAGGGGGAGGGTGGATTGGGAGCAGCGGGTCGCTGCGGAGGTGCGCCTGACTATGCAGTGGCGACAGCCGCGCCACAAGAAAACCCGGCGATGCGGGGGGTGGGTGGGGGGGGGAGGTGGCAACACCAGCGCACCGCGGAGTCAGCACGGAAGAGAGCGTGAACAAGTGTCAAAGGGAAATTCAACTGACGTCAGCCAACACCGGCGTGCATGCACAAGAGTGCACCGCAACTTCTCCCTGGCGAGGTCGTCGATAACAGCAACAGCGCCCGGAAGGTCGCGCGCCAAACCCATGGCCTCTCGCATTTGCGCTTCGCTTTGTTTTCTCTTTCGGCGTGTTTATTGTAGAGAGCAACAGAGCAGGTACGCCCACCACTCACACCGAGACACACGCAACAGCACGCGCACGCATCCCGTGTTGAGGTCGATGTAGCGGCGATGCGTGGAGGGCCGGAAAGCACCGTGGGGCAAAAAAACGTCGGCAGCTGCGACACGACCAGGCAGGCCATCTAGAAGCGGTCGCGAGTTGGCGGCACACGCGACGGGCCCCATGCGGCCTCGACCGAGATCTGCTCGCGTCGTCGCTGGTCCGCTTGATACCGCGCAAACTCCGCCTCGATGCCGCCCTCGTGCGCGCTCTCTTCATCAAGCGGTGCGCCGCGGTGCTTCTCCCACATGCTGAGCGACACGCACTTGAGCTTCCGCATCTTCTTCTGTCCAAGTCGATGGCCAAGCGTATCGGCGTGCTCGCGAAACCGTACCTTGTCGACGGCTTGGTGGCACACGCGACACCACATCTGATCCGGCGGCAGCAGCTCCGCCGCGAGCTGAGACGGCCGCAGCTGCCGGCCAATGTACTTCTTCATGCTCATGACTCCGCAGAATATCAGTCGCTTTCTGTGGCCTCTCTCCCGCGTGTGTGTGTGTGTGCGGGTGTGCTTCAAGAAAGGGACTCAGCTCCTTCGATGCAGCAAGTCGCAGGGGATAGATGGCGCCTCAGGAGACGGTGAGGGAATCAAAAAAAAAGAGGGAGAGGGTGCACAGAGGTGAGGTCGTAAAACAAAATGATAACCCGAAGCTGCACGCAGCCTGAACAGCGGTGCAGTCTCCACATCACGACTACTGCTGGACTCGTGATGGGGACAGCGAAACACCTGCACTGCTGCAACCAGGTTCGGAGCCCCCCCCCCCTTAAACGCACAACCGTGATGCTGTCCTCATGGCACTGCTTGTGGATCGCTGTCATGGTGCTGGTGACTACGTTCGTGTTTCCATATTTGCTTTGTCGTGCGTGGATGATAAAGGCGCCGCGGCAGTCCAGCGCCGTTGTGCACGATCCCGCCATCGCCTTCCTCAAGTTTGCCGTCACGCGCTCTCTGCGCCGCTCCCGGCAGAGTCCCCGCCCCCGTCAACTTCGGTCTCGGTCGAGGACGCATCGCTCTGACCCGTGTACACGGGCAACTCCTGCTGCGTCACGAGCATATGCAGCCCCGCGTCGCCCGAGGCATCGCCACTGTCGCTGCTGCTCTTCTCCGCGTCGCTGAAACGAATCCACGTCTCCAGCCCCGACGCTGACGCCGATGGGGACCGACGCCGCTTGCCACGCTGAGCGGGCCGGTTGGGCGACGTCGTCGCCCCGGACGTCAAGGCGATCGCCGCGGACGAGGAGGCAGCAGAGCGCACCCGCTCCTCGACTGCCGTACCTCGTCCTGGCACCCGCTGCGAAGTCGAGGACGGTGACAGCGACGAGGACGGCACGAAACGCTCTCCCCCATCGGCGGCGCCGTAGCGGCTGGAGCGGAGCAGCGCGGCAGAGCGCGCGCTGCCGCCGCTGGTCCACTCCCTACCGCCATCCACAATGGCGCCGCCGCAATCCTGGTCCGCACCGGGGCCACTGGTGCTTGTCCCGCCACTGCCATGCCGCAGCGGGTAGGAGGCGATGTATTGGCCGTAGCCGTAGTGGTGGTGATGGTGGCCATGCGAGGGCGACGCCGACGTGCGGTCTAGCGCGCTGGACAACGGGCCGCGCCGAAAGGAGGGGGAACGGGTGTGGAGGCGGTTGTCGTCCGACGCGGTGGTGGCCGTCATCGCCGCACCATCGACCGCCATGGCGTGCAGCTCCTCAACGGAGAAGAAGATCGGTGACCGCGTGCGCTGTGCTCGGCCTGCAACCGCGGCGGACGGGGTGCAGGCAGAGTTCTCGCCGCGCGGGCTCACGGCGTCGCCTGTGGGCGGTAAGTCCGACACGTCCCAGGTGATCGCCTCACGCACACGCACTCGTGGATACGGCGTGGCCTCCTCCGCGCCGAATACGAGAGTGTCCCGTGGCTCTGCCTGCGGCGGCGTGCTGCTGCTGCTCTGTGTCGGCACGGGGTTTATGCTCTGGAGACGGCTGCGCAGCTCCTGCGCCGGCGCGCGGCTCGGCGACAGCGGAAGCGGCGGTGTTGAGCACGGCGGGGGTGCCATCGACGTGGTCCGCTCATCGAGCTCCATCGCCGCGAACGCCACGGAGGCACCGAAGAGCGCAGTGGGGCGGCGCGGCGGCGCCGGCTGGTGCGGATTTGGGGATGGCAAAGAGACCGCCGCGGCAGGCGACGGCATCGCCGACGGCAGCGGGCCGCCGCGTTGCGACGCCGCCAGCAGCGCTCGTCGCGGTGGCGTGGCCTCCGCAGCGGGATTGGTCGGCAACGACGATGGGGCGGTGCGGTGGCTCGCCGCAGACGAGAGGAGCGACGCCACGGCGCTTGCGTCGGCGCTGGACGCCTCTGCGTCGCCACCGCACCCAGCACTGCGAGTCGCCGCCTCGCCACGCGCCTCACGGCTCGCCTCCTCCTCCTCCTCCCGTGCCCCGGCTTCCTCCGATGCGTCGTGACCGCCATCGTCTTCAAACGAGTCCGTGCCCGCCAACAGCATTCGCTGTGTGGGCCGCTCCGCCGGCGCCGTCGTCGGTGTCGAGTGCGCTGTCCCGCGCTGGGCCGGAGGCGAGAGCGAGATCCGCGAGCTCGTTCGGTAGAGGAGCGGTGTGGTGCTGACACCGGTGTCGCCGAGCGTCATGGCCCCTGCCGAGCCGCGCGCGAGGGGGGTGCTCCACACCAGCGAGCCGCGCCGCTGCTCCCGCCGCTGACTGCCGCTGCTGCCGGCCTCCACGATCACCTCCGTCTCCACCGCGTCGATGCCACCCTCCGCGTCACTGGCGTCGTCCTCGTAGACGAAGACTTCGTTCATGTCCCAAAGTGAGTCCCGCAGTGGCACCGGCGCGGCGCCTGGCAAAGTCGTTTGCAGCTGCCAGCGCTGCCGCACGGGAGAGAGCCGCGCCGTCTCCTCCTCCTCTGCGGCCGCACCCGCGAGAGCGTGCGAGTCGTCGGCGTTGACGGGCACTGTGAAGCGGTGCTCCAGGCGCGAAGCAGTGGTGCCGTGCACTCCGGTTGCATGAGAAGGTTGAACGCCTTTGGCATCCGCTTCGTCATCGATTACGTCTGCGTGTTGCGCGTGTGTCTCGACCGCCGGGTCGCTGGCGTCGCGGGGGACGCAGGGCACGGGACGGGAGCGGCTGTTGTCGGAGGAGAGCAGCGCCATGGGAGACGCCTCCGCGGACTGCTGTGAGGAGACGCCGCCCCGGCGCGGGGTCAAGCTGACGTGGGCGTCATGCGAGCTAAGCTGCAGCTCCGGGTCACTCGGCACCTCGCTGAGCGAGATGAGCGTCCGCTGCTCCGCCCAGCCGTAGCCGTCGACGCCGTCGTAGTAGAACTGCTCCGCGGCGTGAGCATGTGCCCGAGAGCCCACCAAGCGATCCAGCAGCTCCGAGGCGACGTCCGCGACTCCGCCCTTCGCCACGGCACTTGCCGGCGACAGCGGCGGCGTTTCCGGTGCGCGCTCCAGCAGTTGCGTCAACGCCTCGTTCTCGGCGCGGCGGTGTGGCTGGCTCGACGGCGCCGCGCACTCCGCCGCCAGTGCCGTCACTTCCGCTGCGAGCAGCGCCAGCGCGTCCTCGCCGGGAAGCACCGCGGCGCCCGTTTGTGCGTCAAGCAGCCGTGTCACCCGCACACCCCGCTGTGTTGCCAAGCGATTAACCACGATGTCCTGTAGCGTATGGAGGCGCGGCACGTGGGTGTCCACGTCTTCGGGTGGTGCAGCGGTACCGTACGGCACCCCCACACGTAGCGTGCGTTGGAGTGCGTAGACGGTGAAGGCGGTGGGCGCGAGCGACGCCGCGCTGCTCGCGGGTGTGTTGCGCTGTGCTGGCTGCGGTACGGCGGTACGCGGGGAGGCGACGCGGACCGCCTGCTCAGACGCTGCGATTGTGGTGAGGCAGAAGAAGGCCGCGTAGCACGCACCGCCCTCCACCGTGTCTGTTGAAAACGCCTCCGCCTCCGCGTCCATCGCCCCCACCGCGCGGGCCTCGGCGGCGGACAAGTACACGTCCTGAGAGCCGCGCTGACGCAGCATCCACTCCTCCGCGCTGTAGGTTAATGGACCCTGGTGTGTCTGCGCCGCGCCAGAGAGCGGCGACGACGGAGCGGCGACGCCCCCGTGGCGCTGTGGCATGCGCTGCAGTTGGCAAATCGATATCCACGGCGCCTGCGGCACACACACCGCGCTGCGGCGTTTGGAGCGACTCGTGTTGGGGTCGGCGCTGCACGTGGCGGCCTCCGCGGCTGCAGCCTCGGTCGCCACGGAAGAAGAGCAGCTCGCACAACAGCGGAATGGCGGCTGCGTTGGGGGCAAAAATGAAGACGGTGAAGCACTCACGTGCCCGGCGGCCGCCGGTGCAGGAGACAGCGTCACGGACGACGCCGTGAGCTGATGCTCCTCCACGAAGCGCTTGGACTGCTCCGCCGGCACGTGCAGGACGCAGTGCGCAGAGAGTCGCGCCTCCAGGCCATTGCGAAGGTCCTCCACCGTGGCCGCAGCGCCTTCTCTCGCCGCCCCCTGCAGAAAGGCAGAGATGAGGCTCGCCAACGGGATGAGGAGATCGCCGCGGTAGTCCTCGGCGCGGCTGCGGAGCGGCGCCCGCCTAGCCTGCGCCTTCGCCCTCTCGCTGGATGGTGGGGAGCTCGCCTGAAAGAGCGAGACGCGGACGCACCCGAGAGACACCATGACGCTGGGGTGCGCTGCGTTTGGTTGGCGTCTAGCCGGATTGTGCGCGTCTGTGACGAACACGAAGAAAGGAAGTCGGTGGGCGGAGTGTGTGGGTGTATGTGTGTGTGTGGGCACGTGGTGCCGCGACTAGAGTGCAGTGAATCGTGTTGGTTGTGCCGTGGCGTGGGCCACCGTCTATGGAGAGATCTTCTTTTTCTTTTTACTCGTACATGCGTGAGGAGTGCCACAAGTCGAGCGTACGGAGGAGGGCGGGGGGAGGAGGTCACAAGGTCTGGCAAGAGGACTGCAGGAAAGAGTGTCGGCGATTTCCTCCACATCCTCGCGGTCATGTCGGGCTTGGGGAGCCGAGCGGGCCGACTCCCGCAAGAAAACTCCAGCGGCCCTCGGTTTTAGAGCGCCGATAAGCGCGAACACTTGCGGCGCCCTCGTCCATCTTTCGCAGCGAGGCGCGCGGAACGCAGACGGTGAAACGGAACAAGAAGGGTGAGTGGGAGGTGGGGGATGGGGAAGCGAGGAGTGCCGCGACGTGTGCTGCCGAGTATGGGGATACGGCGGCTCACCAGTGCTTTGCGCCACCCACCCACGATCCGCACAGGGCGACGCTCCCACCTTTTTTTCTCTGGGGTGGTTTTCTCTTGTCCTAACCGCAGGCACAGCCGCCTCCGAGTTGTCGCACAGCCCAGAAGGTGACCGTGGCGCAGCATGAGAACGATCGCGTCGAGGGAATCACGGCGAAGGACACACACACACACACACACACACACACACACGAACACATGCAGAGAGAGAAAAGAACAAGAGCGGCCGGAGGGCTTCGAGCTGCGGTGAAGCGAAGAAGCACCCACGTCCAGGGCTCTTGCCGTCGATCCAGGACACAAACGCCTAGCACAAAAAAAGAAAGAAATCAGCGTGCGCAAACTGCAGTCACACGGCGCCGGTGTCGGCACGCAAGGATGCTCGGCAATCACAACGCTGAGATGAGAGGGGAAACACAGAAGAACAGACAACACAAGGTGGCGGAGCCGCCAGCGCATGTGCCTTCACGCAGCCCGCTCTGCACCGGTGTGGTTGACACGCAGCACGGTGCACACGGGCGCCGTCTTGAGGCAGGCCGATGCCACGTTGTCCTCTACGGCAGTCTCGGCCGCCTCCTCGAAGCGCAGCTGACGCGCCACAACCCCAACCACCGGCTTGGCTACGGTGCTGGGCACCACCGGCGAGGTGCCCGGACGAACCGCAGCGCTTACAGGTGTCAAGGCAGATGCGCCGTCAACCGCCGTGGAAGCGAGGGGCGGTGAGGGGGGCAGAGACGCAGTCCCTGTTTGCTGCTGCGGCGGCTGCTCCGTGGGCTGCGTCACGCAGACAGCCGCAGTGATGGCGAGTCGCTCGGCAGCCGGTAACACCGACAGTCGCCGCGCCTTCTCTGACGACGGCGCCGACGGCGAAATGGGAAAGCTCATCGCGCTCCTCGTGGCGATGGTGTCTGCGCGCGAGGCCGGTGTGCGGCCCTCACCGCAGTGCGTCTTGAGAGGCGGCTCGGGGAGAACCTGCGGTGTGGCCTCATCTTGCGCCACCCTCATCTGCACCTCCGCGTCGATGCTGTCGCGCTTGCGTGGCTGCGTTGGGGGCGGCGGCGTCGCCGCCAGTCGTGCGCTGGACGGCGCATCACGTGCCGCGTCCGGCAGCAGCGCCCGCGGCGACTGTGCACGCGAGATAGACCCCGGCGACGAGCACGTGGAGGAGATGGAGGCGCGTTGGTGCAGCTGCACCGACGGTGGTGGCCGGCCGCCGCCGCCGCACTTGTAGCGACCCTTCATGATTTTATGCGGACTGGACACGTAGTTAGCGGCGAAGTGCTTGTGCGCGTCGGGACCCCACCGCATGCGCTGCGTCTCGTGCTGGCGCAGCGTCGCGATGGACTGCGCAATCTTCTGCCGCTCCGCCTCCGAGTCGTCGCCACCACTGCTGCCGCCGTCATCCGCGTCGCTGTCCGTGTCCCTGTCGCTTGCGCTGCCGCTGCTGCTGTCGCTGCTGCTGTTGCCCTGGGCGCGGTACTTCGTGGGGTAAGGCTTGATCTGCCGTTTCGTGGCGGTGATCGAGGCAACGTTGCTGCAGCTGTTTTCCGCGCTCACGCTGCGGCTACTCACGACAGTCGCCGCCGCCGCCGCCTTCGCAGCAGGCGCGCTCGATGCACCGCTCACGTTCGTCGATGATGGCGCGGAGTCGCCGCGTTCGGCGGCAGCGCGGGCACCGTCGTCGCTTTCATCATTGTCGCCCTTCCCGTCACTGAGCTGTAGAGAGGCCGCGGTGGCGGCAGGCGCCGCTGCAGGCAACGTTGTCAACAAAGCCACGACGCTGCTCACAGTGTTGGAGGTTTCCTCCACATCGATCACGCACGGCGGTCGCGCCGCAGCGTCCGCGCGAGCAGCACCGGTGGCTGTCTGCGGCGGAGGACTCGCCGGCTGTCCCCTCGTGCGAGACTTGCCCTCCGTCGCGCCCGCCGACGCATCCGCTGGGCCGGAAGCAGCCGCGGCGATGGCGTCCGCAGCGCGAAAGCGCATGTGCACTGTCTCCTTCATCACCTGCACCACCTGCACCACGCAGTCGTCCGAGAAGAGCTCGATCACCTGCTGCGACGGCGTCGCCACGGAGCCGCCGTCGCTGCTACCCGGCCGCGCCGTGTCGGTGGGGAAAAGAAGAAAGACGTCCGTGACGACGATGCCGCTGCGGTGCAGCTCACGCACAGCGCCGTCCGCCCCCTTGAGGGTGTGGCGGCGGAGAGACAGCATGTACCGCTTCATCGCCGCCTTGGCGAGCTCGCGGACGGTGGTGGTGGCCGCGATCGGCACCCGCATCGTCCGTGGCTCGGCGGGACCGCAGATCGCGTCGGTTGGTGCGAGCGTCACCGTCACGAAGCTCGGCACCGCGCTGGTCCCCGTGGGGCCCGTCATCTCGGCCATGGCGCAGGAAGCTCTAAA